>JAWZYT010005644.1:67500-82500 GCA_034508575.1 Petrolisthes manimaculis
CTATTTGTAATCTCATTAAAATAGGTTTAAAACAGATACAATACTGATACACACACTCCTTGGACGGTATTATGAACTATTTGTAATCTCATTTAAATAGGTTTAAAACTGATACAATAGTGTGGTGGTAAAAAAGTGTAGTTCCCAAATTGTAGCCTACATATGAGTTTACGAATACCGTGACTTTGCTACTTATAAATAGACCCTTCCAGACACCCTTAAGGGACCCTGTGATGTAGTCAGGAAATTGGAGGTATACGAGTCCTTCAAATATTGCCATGAAACACCACCTATATGGAAGGAGATTGTTTCGTGGCATGGTCAGGAGGAATCAGAAGCCTCCAATTTTCAAACACGATCACAGGGCCCTTAAGCCTTCTCCATCCAATGCTCATAGAATGTTGTTGACTCTTTCCACACTTTCTCATTTTACGTGAGTGAGGGATTTGGTTTGGGTTCAGCTTCGACGGTCTATAGTTTTTTTTTTTCTTACACACACAACTTTTTGAAACTGTACCACACCGGAATGAAATGACACTTGTGTACACATTACGGTTCACAAGGTTCCTGGAAGTAGGTTAAGAACTACTGACACCAACTGTAGTTTTTATTGAAAGTTATACTCGACTTAATTATGGCAATCAGTATCACCAAGTTAATTAATGAATACAAAGTTCAGCCCATTGTAATTGTTTTCTCTCTCTAAACTGTTAAGACAAACTGAACTGAACTTTTTATCTGCCTACCTACTTATCTACATACCTGCTTACCTACTTATCTACCTACCTACCTACATTTCTACCTGCCCAGATCGTTTCCTACTTATCTTCCATCTACCAACCCATCAACTTTCTTACCTACTTTCTATATACCAACCTATCTACCCAACTTCATTCTATACCAGTCTATCCATCTTCTTGACTATCTACATTCAACTTACCTACCTACCTACCTATCAACCTCCTTACCTACCTACCTATCAACCTCCTTACCTACCAACCTATCCACTTCCTTACATGACAACCAACCTACATACCTTACCAAACCACCTCCTTACCTACCAATCAACTTACATCGATAGAGGTGTCACTGTGATCTTATTCTGGACGTAAAATATCACCACCACCAACACACACACCCCCACCACCACCACCACACCATGACACCTATATACCTCTGTCTTCCCCTTCCTTACTACTGATTCCCCACCACCACCACCACCGCAACAACAACCACCTCTCCTTAACCCCATCAACAACACGTGTTCGTTCATCTTGCTAACCATTCTTTTGTTTTCCCTCGTCGAGTTCATTCTTCTCGTACACGGGTCGATTCGAATTTACTGTATTATACGCTACGATCATTTCAGTGTTTCGTCTTAACGTAGCCTTTATTATTATGGTGAAGGGGTTGCTATGATTCCGTCAGTTCATTGGAGGTTAAATATCACTGCAAACTTCACCATGAAACATCACGTATATAGCGTATACTTATGAAGTCTGTTACATGGTATAATTTGAGGGAATCTGAAGCCTCCAATTCGGCTACAATATCACAGTCTCCTTACAAGTCTTAGTGTACAAATATCTATTCACTAAGGTCGTGTCAATCACTCACTCCATAACTAATAAATGTTGGAATTCTCAGAAAATGGGTATGTTTCGTTTCATAGTCGTTGGTGAGGTATGTTGGTGAGGTATGTTGGTGAGGTATGTGAGGGTGGGGGGTAATTTAATCTCTATGGCAATTATCTTTTTGCTGTACATTTTTTTTAACAAGGTGTGGGGTGTTCTGGGAGAGTCTTTTGTGTGTGTGTGTGTGTGTGTGTGTGTGTGTGTGTGTGTGTGTGTGTGTGTGTCTGTGTGTGTGTGTGTGTGTGTGTGTGTGTGTGTCTGTGTGTGTGTGTGTGTCTGTGTGTGTGTGTGTGTGTGTGTGTGTTCTGTCAAGGTCGGGTAACTGTCGGGTAAGAAAGGTAATTTTATTGTTGTCTTGTTGAAGTGAAACGATCATTGCAGAGTGACTAAACATTTACAAATTGTTCTCTTTAACGCTCCTACGCAGAACAACACATGAAGTACCTTTACCTAAACAAAGGACTATAATACAAATAACATACACATTTCTTGCTTGGATAACGGAGTTGGGTGAGTGTGTTCTATTACGTATAAAATAAAAAAAATGTCTGTTGTTAGCCCCAGTGATGTCTATGATGAACGACGTTAACAACTGTCCTTTACGGGTGAATGAAAACAGTACCGTATTTTAAACTTTTGACTAAACGAAGATGATGATGAAGTGTATCAACAAACAATAGTCGACAGTAGCCTACATTATTCCTAACACCATATGCATCCCTGGGCGACGGAACTATATAACCTGGAAACATGTTGTAGGCTACACAATCTTGGAAGGAAGTAAGTAAGTAAGTAAGTGTTGATTCAGCAGCTTGGGGTCGTTTACACACTAAGAGAAAGTCACCAACAACAACAAACCACCACTTGGGGCTTAGCGTCATCAACCAGTGAGTGACCTGCCTGCCTGCCTACCTATAGTTTTTTAAGGGTTCTGTGATTGTGTAGGTGAACTTAGGGGCCTAATTCCTGTTGAGCTGAATTTTTATTTTTTTACTCTGTCAGTGGGAACGGCGCTGATTCAAAATGACTCGAATCATATGACTCTCCTCGATTTGACTCGAATCACTTGGTGTAAACGCAGCCTTAATAATATATTTGGCTCGATATAGGAGAGTGTTAATTGAGATATGGAAAGACCAAGGAATGTGAGAGATTTAAGGAAAGTTAGAGTGAGAGGTGAGAATAGAAAGGATAGGAGAGAGTAAAGGAAAGTTAGAGTGAGAGGTGAGAATAGAAAGGATAGGAGAGAGTTAAGGAAAGTTATAGTGAGAGGCGAAAAGAGCAAGGGATAGGAGAGAGTAAAGGAAAGTTAGAATGAGAGGTGAAAAGAGCAAGGGATAGGAGAGAGTAAAGGAAAGTTAGAATGAGAGGCGAAAAGAGCAAGGGACTGACAGAGATCGAGTAACATTGAATACCACCAGGATCATATTGTAAACCACAGCAGCTGTCCACGTCTATACTGGATCTTTATGTCAGGTTTAAGGGGGTGTGGGAATAGGGGACAGGCTTGGGGGAGGACTGGGGGGTGCGGGAATAGGGGGACAGGCTTGGAGTGCCTTGATTCCTCCAAAGTATGCCAGGAAACAGACCCAGATGAAGACAAAATAATGGTATCCTGTTGCCTGGAATAGTTTGGAGGAATCATAATCTCCAAAAACGTCAAACTTATACCCTCCCTTTAATGAAAAGCATAAAAGAGAAACCTCATACTAAGAAAATATATTGTGCTATTTATATCAGAGTAAATTGTAACTATTATCATCAAGCCTATATTGCTATAAACACACACCTCTGTCGAAGTTTGTATAATACACCTAATAATCATACAAGCAAAACTCGACACTATATATATCCAAACAGCAATTTATAAGCGTCGCAAAAACGTGGACATACAAACACACACACTCTCTCCTACATTATCCAGGACACACACACACACACACACACACACACACACATATACACACACACATACACACACACGCACACACATACACACGAATAAAAAAAAAAAAAAAAAAAAAAAAAAAAAAAAAAAAAAAAAAAAAAACACGAGTACAAAACACAAACACTGGTTACGGTGCTTCTTATCTAACCATTACGTTAACCATTACGTTGCTTTGTCTTCACCAACACAAGGAATAAAATGACAGACTGTATGTATGTAATCAAGTTGGCCTTCACTTCTGTACCCCAGTGAAAAAAAAAAACAGACAGGAGGAAGGAAGTCTACTCGTTCCTTCAGACACCACTACGAAACAGAAACACAAACAGAAACAGAAACACAAACAGAGAAACAGAAACACAAACAGAGAAACAGAAACAGAAAAACAGAGAAACAGAAACAGAAAACAGAAACAGAAACAGAAACAGAAAAACAGAAACAGATTGCCTGAGTAACAAACACACAACAATTAACCTGTTCTGTGGCATCATCTGACGAGACATGGTCCATCAAATGCACAGACAAATTCACTACAATCCTATATACAGTCATCATTTTTAGGCTCCAGTATTGAAACGTAATAAGAGGAGAGAGATGGGGAAACGAACAGTGAGAGAGTGGGTTGGGAATAAGGAGGTGCAAAGAAAAGAGAAAAGGGAAAAGGGAATGAAAATGTGTCGAGTGAAAGAGAGAGGAAGGACATACACCGGTAACTAATAAGAGAGAGAGAGAGAGAGAGAGAGAGAGAGAGAGAGAGAGAGAGAGAGAGAGAGAGAGGAGGGGAGGGAGGTAGTAGTGATGAAGGCCGTTTAACTGTGCCTTACACACACACACACACACACACACACACACTGCCCACACCCTACTCTTGCAACATTTAAACTGAAGGCGAACTGATTAGATGGACTTGTGGTTTATCTCTTACAAGTGAGTTAGTGGTGGAATGTTAATGATATAGACTCAACTTTATCTATATCCTTTCAGCCCTGCATGGACATATTCTTAAAGTTTCGACACACAAAAGGTCTCTGTATCATAATCCCAAAGAGGTAGCTTCTGGTAGTCATATGGAAGGGCTTACCAACAAATTCAAACCTTGTCAGCAAAGAAAATACTTCCATATGGTTTAATAATCAAGTCTGGAGGAATGAGTAGCTCTTTACTACGTCCAATTTGACCACGAGAGATTATTCCCTTAACCTTGTGTATATATGCACTGTAAAATTGTTGTGTTACTAAGTGAGAAGGCATTTGGAACCCATCAGATGTCCTTGCTGTACATGTTTTACAAAAATCTTACCAGCATCAAACTAAACTACAGATGAAAATGGCCAAATGTGTACTGAAATCACCCAAATGTGTTTCAAAAGTATAGTTAGTTACCCACTTCACAATTCCTACAAAATCATTTCTCTTCACAGCTTGCTCATTCTGTTATCATATGATGCGAAAATAACCAATCCTCTCCATGAACCATATAGTCAAGTATATAAAGTGAAACAGAATACCATATTGTAGCTGACAATTTTTCAACAATACTGGGAAACCTTTTGTCAATACAGTTAGTTCTTAAAATTCACATCAATTGAAAGAATCTACTGTTGCAGATCATAATATATTTCCTTGTATTAAATTTACCGTCAGTGTATTATGGTGAAGACAGACTGACAGACAGACAGACAGACAGACAATACAAGACGAGTAATGCCTGAATGATTCACTCTTCGTATTCCTGTTTTATTTATTTTTTATCTCCATGGTTAGAAAAAAAAAAAAAAAAGTCATACCAAATTGTACAAAATGCGATTCGGAAACCTTGGAGTAAAATTATTCTCATTTAAATAATCTCATCTCAAATAAAAAACATATCTTCTACGTCAATCCCCATCATTAGTAAGACTGTTTGTTATGTATGTGATGATGAGATCTGAAACACGTGTATAGAAAGAATGAGAAGCACAACAACGGTATTAGTATGACGTACGGGAAATAAATATTATCTTAAAACGTGATATAACCCAATAAAAAAAAAAAAAAAAAAAAAAAAATATCAATCAAGAGCAACAGTACTTCCATCGATAAGAAATGAATGAATAGATGATGACGAGAATCTTTTGTGAGTGACTGTATAGACTGTATATAGGACCAATAATATGATGGACCTTTTGTGAGTGACTGTATAGACTGTATGTAGGACCAATAATATAATGGAGCTTTTGTGAGTGACTGTAGACTGTATATAGGACCAATAATATGATGGACCTTTTGTGAGTGACTGTAGACTGTCTAAACTCTAAGGGACCAATAATATAATGGAGCTTTTGTGAGTGACTGTAGACTGTATATAGGACCAATAATATGATGGACCTTTTGTGAGTGACTGTAGACTGTATATAGGACCAATAATATAATGGACCTTTTGTGAGTGACTGTAGACTGTATATAGGACCAGTAATATAATGGACCTTTTGTGAGTGACTGTAGACTGTATATAGGACCAATAATATAATGGACCTTTTGTGAGTGACTGTAGACTGTATATAGGACCAATAATATGATGGAGCTTTTGTGAGTGACTGTAGACTGTATATAGGACCAATAATATAATGGACCTTTTGTGAGTGACTGTAGACTGTATATAGGACCAATAATATGATGGAGCTTTTGTGAGTGACTGTAGACTGTATATAGGACCAATAATATAATGGACCTTTTGTGAGTGACTGTAGACTGTATATAGGACCAATAATATAATGGACCTTTTGTGAGTGACTGTAGACTGTATATAGGACCAATAATATGATGGAGCTTTTGTGAGTGACTGTAGACTGTATATAGGACCAATAATATAATGGACCTTTTGTGAGTGACTGTAGACTGTATATAGGACCAATAATATAATGGACCTTTTGTGAGTGACTGTAGACTGTATATAGGACCAATAATATGATGGAGCTTTTGTGAGTGACTGTAGACTGTATATAGGACCAGTAATATAATGGACCTTTTGTGAGTGACTGTATGAAGAACTGGTAATATAACGGTTCGAACCCTGGGAGGGAGACAACAACGGTAATCAATCCCAAACAAAGCTCTTCAAATGTTATCATCACACACGAGGTTGACTATTTAATGTACTTGAATATTCATACCTTGAACACTGATACTCCGGTGATTTCAGAAGGACTGAGAGAGAGTAAATGCAAACTAGATATAAGTATTTACATTATCTATTACCAGAGTGAAAATATGATCCATTGCTCAGTAGATAGTATAATAAATTCTACTACTACTGCTACTACTACTACTACTGCTACTACTACTACTACTACTACTATACTATTACTACTACCGGTACTACTTGTAAATTAGTTGCTGACAATAATTTCTCATCGATGCAGTGTTTAAATGTTTCCACCTTCGAGTAAATATAATCATATAGTCACATAAATACTGGTCTGTGACATCGGCTATTGGACATAATAATTATCTCTTTAGTCTTTCTATGATTAAATGTTCAAGATCCAGAACAACTGACGGGAGAATTACCCAAGACCTCTAGAGAGAGAGACTTGCCTAACTCCATAAATACAACATGAGAAAGTTGTGGCTGCTTAAGGGGGGGAAGTTTTGTGTTGGTAAATCTGGAGCAACTGAATCCTCCAAACTATTCCAAGCAACAGAACACCATTATTTTTGTTCACTTGGTCCTGTTTCCTGGCATACTTTGGAGGAATCATGTCACTCCAATGTACCAAAAGAGAACTACCACCTTAACTAGACTATTACCTTCTGACAGCTATACACACAACACCTCTAAGTGCTGCTGTAAATACGTTCTGCATCCATGGCTTTCCAAACAAACGGGATAACTTTAACAATACGATATAGTCCGTCACCTTTAGCATATAATTAACTTACTGTAGTTACGTGACATATATATACTGTATAGTCCTTGAATAGACTTTCCCTTTACACACACACACACACACACACACACACACACACACCCTGGTCAAGGACTATAATTATATATGCCGCGACTGTACAAAAAAATAAATAAAAGTGAAAACACCCGACTACTTCCTTCCAACCACCTCGTGCAGTTAAGGGTGAAAAGTACATCAATTAAATGTCATATGAGTAAGTAACGAAGCGAGTGAAGAAATGGGTGGGAAACTGGTGTATTTTTTTTTTTATTATTATTTTTTTTTTATTCTATGTCGTGACCGGCCGAGGGAACTATTATACAGGGTGTCCATAAAGTCTATCTCAGAGCTATTTAAGGGGACAGGCTTGGGGTGGGGTGGGTGGGGTTTGGGGGGTGCGGGAATAGGGGGACAGGCTTGCTTGAGGGAGGGTAGAAAGCCTGTCCCCTATTCCCACAACCCTCTAGCCTGTCCCCCTACTCCCACACCCCCAATCCCCCCCAAGCCTGTCCCCTACTCCTGCACCCCCCAACCACCCCCAAGTCTGTCCCCCTATTCCCACACCCCCTTAAGAAAGTAGTACAAGTGAAGGGTATAATATTTTCACATCACGTATTCAGAAGCTGTTATGAAAATACAAGTAAAAAACCGATATATAAACAAAAACAACAACAACCTGTATATATATAGTGTGTGCCGTATGACCACTCTTAAATACCCTCAGTAAAAAATGCCTAGCTGAACTTTACCTAACCTGAAATTGCAAAGTTATGCAAGTAAAGGTCAGTTGAAGTTCAGTGGGTCGAGAAATCCAAACACATTGACACAATCAGCCACACCTCATGCAGCCCCAAACTTGCTCTCTCTCTCCCCCTCATTCTATCTCTCTCTCTTTCTCTCTCTCTCTCTCTCTCTCTCTCTCTCTCTCTCTCTCTCTCTCTCTCTCTCTCTCTCTCTCTCTCTCAGGTTATTAATGGCTCCGAAATTTCCCCATTTAGCCTTAACTGTTTGTGGGGGCCTATATACTTCGTGACACAATGTGAAGGAATGTATAACCAATTTGATATCAATATCTTACTCCACTTGAATTACCCAGTGTCGATACAACACACTCCTTGTACATCACGTGTCAACTTACCACAACACACACACAGCTCACATACTGTATACACATCATACACATCCCTCACCACCACCACCACCACCACCACCATCACCATCACCATCACCACATTGTGTCCACATCTCCATCCATATTTGTTATAACCATACCTTCCCACCACACCTATCTCATTCCACATTACTTTCACATGAACTCAACTTTTTAAACGCCTTTCTTCCCACAACACATTTTACACACTTGTTCATTTCTACTTCACCATCACACTACACTCTTCCTGCATCACTTTAGTTTTCTTTATTTAACCACGTCCATACGCCTCACGAAGCTCTCTCTATATATATATATTGCTTGTACTTTTCTCGTATAACACTACACCACTATACACCTCTAGTTTACCATCCATCACACCCTCACTAAATCTCGCCCTGACACCAACCAACCACAACCACGTTCACCATCACAGCAGTTTATATTTAACCAAAAGTGCCATACTCTATACCAATATACCGGTACCAACACACTTTAGGAAAATTTTGGCTCTAAGGATTTTTCTTTTATTACAATACAGAAAGTCTGTTTTTTGCGAATCATATCTCATAGAAATATTCAAAGCTAAAAATACTTGACCATATAATAACCGAATACCTACAATGACCAATTCTCTGTCAAGGAAGTAAGGAAGTTTAATACAACTAAGGCAACTTACACAGAGTCAGGGAGAGATTATGATAATGTAAAGTTATCTTTATCTTTAATATATACAGACAGATCATGTGACTTTTCCGGTATTATCAACATTCGACTACACATTTCTCCATTTATTCTTTTAATTTCTTTCCCATATCACCTCACCTCACCACAACACACTCCAACATTACAATATAAGACAGGTGTACAGCCACACCCCTACACACACACACACACACACACACACACACACACACACACACACACACACACACACACACACACACACACACACACACACACACACACACACACACACACACACACACACACACACACACACACACACACACACACACACACACACACACACACACACACACACACACACACACACACACACACACACACACACACACACACACACACACACACACTTGTAAATGTCACGGCCTAGCTTAAGGTTCTGTCACCCTCAGTTTACACTTCAGTAAGATTCTCGTTGCAAGTTCAATCATTATTATCATCTAGGCTATATAATGTGGTAATCTGTGAGTAGGATATGACCATTCGTAGATAGTTTGATATATATCGTACTATTCTCGTGGTTACCCTGATATGTGCACTGGGTAAAAGGGTTTGAAGGAATAGTAACATTGAAGGTTTCCACATGGAGACGAATATTACTACTAATTATACTGATCGAAAAACAGATAGACAAACATGTCAAGATATGAGGACATTTATAGCTGAACTACTGATTCCTCATATCTACACCAGGAAAACAGTAAAAAGATCTGTTTTGGTGATAGAACTGAAGGAATCATTAGTCATCCAATATACTGATAAACATAATAATAATAATAATAATAATAATAATAATAATAATAATAATAATAACATGAGTTCATTTTCCTGCATCCTGAGTGGGTGAGGAATAAATAGACCGTGACTAAATCCATGTATTACTGACAAGGTAAATATTAGCATGAACTGATACCAAAATGAGGAGGAGGAGGAGGAGGAGGAGGAGGAGGAGGAGGAGGAGGAGGAGGAGGAGGAGGAGGAGGAGGAGGAGGAGGAGGAGAAGGAGGAGGAGGAGGAGGAGGAGGAGGAGGAGGAGGAGGAGGAGGAGGAGGAGGAGGAGGAGGAGGAGGGATACACAAGGAGGAAGTCAGCAAATGGATGGATGGAGAGTCGGGAAAAATTGACAAGCGAAAGTCAGTAATGGTTGCAATCAAGTGCCTGAGCAATGACCGCTATATACAACCACAGTCACAACTCGTGGAACAGATGCAGTCATGGGTCCCTCTCTTCCTTCCTTCCTTCCTTCCTTCTTTCCTCCCTCCCTTCCTTCCTTCCTTCCTCCTTCCTTCCTTCCTTCCTTCCTTCCTTCCTTCCTTCCTTCACGTCAGCGTCTTTTCAACTCCATTAGCGATGTCTTAATTAATAAAGGAACTAGATATTCTTAAAGTAGGTCATTGCCACTTGATACTATAATTATATATATCGTATAAACACATTTGCTCTTAATTCCTATATACACAGTGCTCTGAAAGTGTCGAAGAACTTCATATACATTAGCACAGACGAATATGGAAATGTTATATATTATACACGAGATAATATTTTACGAGGAGTTAAAACTTCAACAAGTCACAGTCTCACAATATTTTTTATGCCACCAAAATAACACTATAATTATTTACTGTTGTTTTCCTTTGGTATTGTATGTCAGACATTTTACTTATAGTCTAACCTACACTTTTTAGTTTATGACAGAAGATGTTGACAATAACGTGATCCATGTTAGCATTGAGTTGGACTATGCCGCTGAAGAACTCTTTTTATATGACCTCTATATAAGAAGACACTACCAGTCACATACAGATACCAATCACAAACAAGAATTCAGTACTACCAGCCACCAAGACACACACACCACACACAGAATATGTTTTGACGTTACGAGAACAATGAATCTCCATCACCACCACCACCACTTCTCCATCACCATCATCACCACCACCACTTCGTCAACATCACCATCATCACCACCATCATCACCACCATCATCACCACCATCACCACCACCATCACCACCACCACCACCACCATCACCACCACCACCACCATCACCACCACCAACATCACCACCACCACCACCACCATCACCATCACCACCACCATCACCACCATCACTTCATCAACAAAATTATCCACAAAAATTCCTGGGGCCAGATGCACGAAAGACCTTAGCGGAGCGGCCGTTAAGGTAACCTTAGGCAGTTTCACTAAGGGGATGGTAAGGTTGCTGCTATGGTCGTATGCTCTATTGGCCTTAACATCAACCTTAGTGTTCCCTTACGTGATCTAGCGGTCGGCCATGTTTGTTTCGTTCCATTCCCTTCCGACTATGGACCACCAGCTGGGCCAATGAGAGGGCAGATTAGGCAACATAAGCCAATCAGAAATCATTGGGGATGACAGCTTATCACAGAAAAACAAATAAAACGAAGTTTGTGCGGCGTGTGTACCAAGTGGAAGGTAGACATTGTGTGTGATATATTGAGTGTGTTTATTATTGTAAGTTATTATGGCAGAGCAGCCTCCTCCTAAGCGGCCAAGACGTGCCAATTATAATGATGAAGAACTTATGATAATGATAGTAGAATGGCAAAGAAGAGAACAGATTTTACGAGAAAAATTTGCAAGGAATGTAACTGCGGAGAGCAGTTTTTTCTGTAAATTTACCTTTTTTTTTATAATTACTTACCCAAACCATATATAAGAACACATTCTCTTTTTGGTAAATTGGAAGGTCTCTGACTTCCTCCTAACTCTGCCAGGAAAGAGATGCTTTCAATGGTACTTAATCTCAAAAGGAATATTATGTTTCATGGCATAGTTAGGAGGATTCAGCAGTAACCTACCAATTTAACAAAGAGAGAATCTTCCCTTAAGGGGAGTACTACACTGATGGCAATTTTTATGATAATGGTTTCTCTGAACTTCTAGATGCAACAGCTGGCTTCCTTATCACGTCATGTCTCATTGGGACAAATGAAACGGAAAATTCTTGACTGTAACTGCTATTTGTGCTTTATAAAAGTAATTTAACTTATAGTTTCACATTATGCACAGTGTCTTATTTCATAAAGTTTGCAGTTTCACACTACCATAGAATTTGGACTAACGTTCATCTGAATGAGGTGTACATGTACAGTAGGTTACCTTTTATTTATAACTTCAACCTAACCTAAATGTCACAAGCACTTGTAGGTGAGTAGGTACAGCTTGGGATCTTCTCGTCTTGGGACCAATGCGTGGCTCTAATTTTTTCACACCATGCTATTAGTTCATGCCTTGGAAATCTATAATATCTCATTAAATGTTCATTCACTAAAAGCAAATGGGTCTATTCTATCTCTGTATACTCGCTCACGTCTCAGAGCTCGTTGAACTTCCACATCGTTATGTAAAACAACCTGTAGTTCCATATTTAGAGTCATGCAGCCACCTTCACGAAGATCTTCTTCTTCTTCTTGGTATTTGTTGTGATGGTTGATGGCGGAAGTGTTGCCTTTGTATCGGCACTTCCTGATGTAGTCTCTTTATTTCTGTCCAGATGTAGTCTCTTTTATCTGCTATCTTATAAACAAAACAAAGTAGTATTTAATGCGTATCGTATAGAGGAAGTGTTATCCACTACTCAACCCTAAGGTTGTCTAAAGGGTGCCTACCACCCTTAGCCGTAAGGTTAAAGATGGCCGCCACAATTGGCGCTAAGGTGTTTCGTGCATACCACCATAGTGAGTTAAGGGAAAGATGGCGGCTAAGGTAACTTATCGGCCGCTAAGGTCTTTCGTGCATCCGGCCCCTGGCGAGTTCTTCCCTGCTGGTCACATCACTCTATACTTATGATAACTTGTACAGATAACTTGAGACACATTTACTGGGGTTTCATTATGCGTAGTCTTATCTGTCGCTGCCCCTAAAAAACAACCGGTAACATTGCCTCAAGAAATTATTATACTTTATATATTATACTTTTCTGTGCTATCTTCTGGCAATGTAAGGCAGAGTCGAAGTAACAACGTACAGTATATCTTATGTTGAAAAGGGTATTTACATTTAATCAACACATCAATTCATCGATAAAGGAAAATGAATGTACAGTGCACTAAGATTGCAACTCGGCTATATATCAAGTTGAGTTTAATTAAAGAATACACCTTTAGGCACCATGCACTCCTTTATAGGCTTTACAAACACAGCCCTGTCTATCTATCTACCTCGACAAACACACACAGCCCTACCAATCTCCCCATAAACGTGCATCATCGTCTATAGACTGGAACAATACTTAAGCCAGCACAACCTAGTACCGAAGTCTTCATCTTACAAGAATCAATAAATATGTACGTACATACAACGTAACATACATAACCAACCACGAGCTGTACCAACCACAAAAGTTCCACCGTCTAAGGCAGTCAGTAAATAAGTCGTCAACACGGAACTCCCTTAAAAACAAGAACATTCCATTTAAAACCCATAGAAACTCGACGACCACTGCCCCCGTCCCCTAACCACGAAACAGGTAACCACAACCCTAGTAGCATCATTCCCTACATACGAATATAGAGGGAAAAAAACACATAGACGCCTGAGTCAGTTTTGTTGCAGAGGCATAAATCAACCCCAACAAAATATAGTCCCCCACCACTACACACACCACAGACCTACATACTGTAGATGGTAGAACACTGCTACACTTGTAACCACCATCAGTACAAACAAGTATAGGCCTTACAGGTTTATCAATAGACCAATGTAGCCAAGTCGAATAGGGAACACTTACAATGAAGAGGAGAAAATAATTTGCAAATCCATTACCCACGAAAAGAACAAAAAAAAAGAATTACAAAATTTAGTACCAACAATTACCAAAATTTTCCTATTCATATATTTAGAAGAAGACCACAAGATTGGAGTTTGTTCTCATTATTATGATGCGACAGGTGTGTGTGTGTGTGTGTGTGTGTGTGTGTGTGTGTGTGTGTGTGTGTGTGTGTGTGTGTGTGTGTGTGTGTGTGTGTGTGTGTGTAACAGATTACTGTATACGTCTCGGAGGCAAGTTCTCGCTGCATGGTAAAATACGGTGTCTGCTGGTGTTCTGATCATTACTTCACGAAGGATCAAAGGTCTCCCCCGCCTTCATACAATGTTGTCGCTCTTATCATCATTGAACTAAGCAAGTAAGGAACAAATTCTCCAACATTCCAACACTGTCATCGGCCCTTGTATTGTATTAGCGCCCGGGACACTTCTCATCCTCCTCCATACTGTGTCCTTCACCACTAACCTAATTCTCCCTTAAGTGGATCATGTTAGTCAGTGAAGAGTTGAGATATATATTGGTGTTTATCGTAAGTACTTGCTGCCTGAATATATTCTTTCTCTTCTTTGAGGAGTACTGTTACTAGATTTACATATTTTATATTAATTTATTTTATCGCATTTATCCTAATGGCCACTACAGAGAAAATGATAAATGGCAAAAAACATTAACAATGTAACAAGTACTAGAAACCAGACCCATGCTGTATATTTTGGTTAAAGTTACATAACAAATAAAGTGTTTATCATGGTTTCGCTCTGAGTACATGTACCATTTTC
>JAWZYT010005644.1:87500-110000 GCA_034508575.1 Petrolisthes manimaculis
CTTCTCCTTCTCCTTCTCCTTCTCCTCCTCCTCCTCCTTCTCCTCTCCTCCTCCTCCTCCTCCTTCCTTTCGTTTCATCTGGAGAGAATGACCTTGTTGTTCTTTTGCCTGAGAGTCATGACGAAACTCTGATGAGACCTTATCACTTTTAAAAGCAGTCCCGGCATTCAACAACCTTCATTACAAACACAAAGAACTTGGGAATCGCAAAACATTTCATCTTATAATCATAGTATACCATAGGCTCTTTGTGGTTACCGAGTTTATGATGGAAGAAAATTAATTACATGTAAGTTCAGTAATATGTAACTAACAATTTATACATGAATCCAAAGACGAGATACAATAGTATACTTTAACAAATAACATGTACAAAGATCATATCCAGATCTCTCCCATAAACCCATAACATGTTGTCTGATAAAATAAAATAATAAAAATTCACATATAACTTCTTGCCTAATCAAAGAAGAAAGCAAACTGAACTAATCACGTAACCTTTCAGTAGACATAACAAAACAGGGAATCATTAGGCAACGAAAGAGTTCACATATGAGTATCGAGAAGGGAAGGGAAAGGTGGTGACGGTAGATAGATAGATAGATAGATATACTTCACCTTAGTTCTTGTATAAGGTTTGAGTGTGAGGAATAAACAGCCAGCATGGGGTATGACGACACACTTGTTGGTACACACCCTAAAATACATCAACTCTCCCTTATATTGCACTCTCACTATCTCTCTCCCTTATATTGCACACTCTCCCTCTCTCTCTCCCTCTTCCCTACACTTCACCCTCTCCTCTTACCTATACAGCGGCCTCTCTCTCCCTCTCCCTATCTCTCCCTTATCTCCCTCTTCCCTACACTTCACCCTCTCCCTCTTACCTATACAGCGGCCTCTCTCTCCCTCTCCCTCTCTCTCCCTCCCAATCCATCTGTCTCTTCTCTCCTAATCAAGTTCCAATATAAACAACAAAACAGGAAGGAAGTAAAAACCACGAAACCATAATTATTATGACGAGGTACAACGTACTTTTAAAACCACCTTAAGGGGAGATTAATCACACTCTAGTAGTTCCTGTTTATATAAGAAATAAAGATCGCACCACTAAGGGAGAAAAAAACAAAAACAAACACAGACTGGCCCACCGAGTATTCTAGATTAGAGCAAAAAAAGATAAAAAAATAAAATAAACTGCTCTCGAACGCCTAGAGAACGAGTCGTCGGATCCTTTCACTTTCCTACTTGTCCTGTGTGTCTGGTTTTTCTTACACGATGGTCACTAGTAGTAAATGTGTGTCTGACTGCCTGGCCACCTTACAACATAACTTCACCTACACCACTGTACTACGTAAATATACATACATATTAATTGTTGTTGTTGTTGCTGTTGTTGTTTTTGTTGTGAAAATGCCTGGGGTTGTAATGCTAGTTGAGTGAATGTAGATATATAAGTTTGTTAACATTCTATTTACATACACTAGCCTTAATAATCGAGTGCACTAGCTAGGGTCACACACAACACACACACACACACACACACACACACACACACACACACACAAAATAATAATAATAATATTCTATTGATGCACAAGTACGGTAGTCATTATAATTATACTGGCCATGAATTGTATGTATCGTAGGTATATGTTGTTCATTCATCTCATTTATAACCTTTCCTTATTATTATTATTATTATGTTTAATCTTAAGTGACGAGCCAGGGAATGTTACAGTAAATCCATACACAGGAATTTGGATTGAAATATAATAAGTAGCCTATACGGTATATTAAGGGGAGGGTATAGTTCTGACATTTATGGAGATTGTGATTCCTCAAACTATTCCAGGCAACAGGATACCATTATATTTCTTCATCTGGGGTCTGTTTCCTGGCATACTTTGGGGGAATCAAGGCACTCCAATCTATCAAAAGTATACTCTCCCCTTAATATAGTTCTATCTTCACAAATAAAGCCAAAAATACAACACTATGGACACTTCCCAGAGTGATCACACATAAACAGTCATGATTGATTAATATGCTACAGAGTTACTCTTTAAAATCATCACAGTTTGCATTATAAAACATGAGATGGCTTTATGCAATTGAATAACATCATTTTCACGTTAACCAATATACTGTACAGCTCCACAACGAATTAAAGGTTACGACTGAAGTATTTCCAAGTTATAGTAATACCACCATACATCACCTCCAAGGGTCTTAAAGGTCAACAAACACACCTTCGTTCTGGGGAGCCTAGGAAGTAATCAAGTGTTCAACGTTGGGAGGAGAGTGGAGATTTATGGTTCGCTTATTTAACCTCAGAATCGAAAGTTACAGGCTCGTTCCGGAACTCTGGGTAATTTTTAAGAAGTGTACATAATATTTTTTGATCGGATGTCACCCGCCATTTCTTTGTTATACGTGTGTGTGTGTGTGTGCTTGAGTGTGTGTGTGTGTGTGTGTGTGTGTGTGTGTGTGTGTGTGTGTGTGTGTGTGTGTGTGTGTGTGTGTGTGTGTGTGTGTGTAATAAGCATTGAAATAGACTACAGAACAAGCTAAATATTGACCAGTGATGTTTCTGTAGAGATAATGCACGTTAATATGTAGGAATATTGAAAAAAACAACGAGCTAGACTGATGTTAAGAAGTAAAGTCTTTTCCAAGTCTCTTTTAATCATTCTAGCCTTTGGGGGTTTGTACTTTTTCTTTATATAAAGGAGGCACGTGTTTATATCAGCCTCTGGTGTCCCAAACTATTTGCACAAGGCCACAACAACAGTTTGCAGTATAATCTGTCAACCTAATTGAACAGAACTTAAAGGAAGGTCATTCCTATCCAGTTTTTCACCAGCCCACCACACCATATAAGCGTAGCGGCACAGATAGCAGAAAATAAATGTGGCACAACACTACTGGAGCACTACTGATCTCCTCTCCAACCTTTACTCCACAACACCAACCACTCAGTCCAATATCATCATCAACAACAACAACAACAAACGTGAGTGAAGTTGTAGGTTGGACTGAGTTGTGTTGGCAAGTAAAAGCTATGGGGAATAGGAAGTACAGGCGACAATTTGAAGTATTTACATTTAATATTTACAGAGAGAACGCTGGAAGGACAAGCTCTAAGTCAAACAATAAAGATAAGACAAGGTTCATTCTGAGTTACGAGTGTGTGACGAGAGTAAAACTAATAAATTACAAAAGGGTAACATAACAAAATACGTGAAGGAAAAGTCTACCCTAACGAATCTTTTGCAAATCATTAACGATAACCATGCATGCAACCACTACTCCAAGCAACAAACAAAGTGCTTCCATGGTTGGCGAAGGTACACAGTTGATCTATTGCAAAACTTGACCCGTTGCTGAGGTGCCGGGTGACTGAGGTACGACGATGCCCGATACAGTAGTAAACACGTGTAAGTAACCAACCCCCTCACGTGTACTGACAAATCACTATATAAGGCTCACTGTTACACCCTACTGGCACTATCATAACACAACTTGGTCATTACCGTAGACAGATTATTCAAGCAGAGACGATAAATCTAATATAGTTGAAGACCTACTGACATATTTACCTTACGTTCTTACAACATATGGCAACACTTCATCTGACGTAAGAACTCTGTCTTCGTCTTAAAAACATGATGTACATTTTTACGACAGCATCCTAATGGTAGAACTATTTACTACATGAAGGCATTGTCAATAATCTCACTACAATAATTAAGTTCTAGCTCTTTCAGTAACAGATACGTAGAAGCAAAACAATGAATGGTTTAATAAGCAAGTGCACAGAGTATCGAAGGCCAGCTGAGTCCCCGTTACCTAACAGTTATTATCTCCTGGACACTACATGGGAGGAGGAGGAGGAGGAGGGGGCTTAGGAATCGACCAAACTGCATCCACCAACCAACCAACCAACCAACCACCTTTCGCCTTCTTCGGTAGCCTGTGAGGCGAGGCGAGGCGAGGAACAGGTCACTGTATATGTGCCCAGTAAAAGTAATCCGACGGAAAATATCACCAAGTTTGTCGAAGGGAAAAAGTCCTGCTGGCACACCGACTCGTCTGTATCCTCTAATGAAAATAAATATACCATGATGATATGACGGTGTACACAATAACAACATCAACGGCACCTACACATAAAAGTTCCTATATAATTTAACACAGCATCAAGATATCATTATTATTATTATTATTATTATTATTATTATTATTATTGAGCTGATGTGTCCAAGCTTATTTTCACCGACTCCTTGATTATGTTTTTCTCACCCACTGTATTTCTGAGGTCCCACTGGTTGGTTACATACACGAGTCTCCGGTTTCTTACACTTTCGCTTTATTCTCCACAACACGAGTACCTCACAAACTTTAACCCTTTCGTTCAGGTTTGAAGCATATGTGAAGGAGACTGGATCACACTGTTAATAATCTTCAGTCTTTTACATACACATCGTTCTGTACCACACAATAATATAATATGATCTCTAACGTATGAGTGAGTGGCTTCGCTAAACTTGTCCGAATGTTTAGCAAGACATTGAACACTTTATTAACTGTTCTGGCGTAGGAGTAATCGAGGGTTGTGGTATTTATGAGTTACACGAGGTTAGTCACATCACATTAATAATATAAGGCACTGCTGACCTACACACAAGTGATACTCCACAAACAAAGCTGGGACAAGGCATTAGAAATTCTCATCAACCAAATTCATCACCAGAGAACAATTCACAAGACCTACTTTAACAGGGTCAGTTCCTTGATAACAACACATCATCACCAAGAGGATCGAAGGGTACTTATCCATATACTAGAATATCTGCTACACTCAATTGTTCGTGGGTCAAAAGGAATAGAAAAATTAAACCATGGAATAATAAAGAGTTTACAATGTTCTCTTCGACTGACTGAGAGTGTGTGAGTGGGGCCAAGTGGGTCTGGCCTCTCACGTTCCCTTACAAGTACAGACAGTGAGAGAGAGAGAGAGAGAGAGAGAGAGAGAGAGAGAGAGAGAGAGAGAGAGAGAGAGAGAGAGAGAGAGAGAGAGAGAGAGAGAGAGAGAGAAAGAGAGGGTTGCGAAAATCTCTTACAACCCTTCCACCACCAACACCACCATCACCTACGCGGTTGTTCTTAATGTAGGGTTGGAGGGTGAAGTCAAAAAGAGTAATTTCCAGCTGAACTTCCTGTCGTTTTCCTGGTTTCTGTGGGGCTCGACAATCAAACGTTTCCCCCAAGACACGAGAAGAGTAATGTTATGTTTTTATTCTCCTTCCTCTGTCTGTCCCATTTCTCACTCGTACAAGACATAACGTATAGATAGATACAGTCCTCGAAAGTCGCTTGTTTTTAATATGAACAGTCGCTTGTTATATTATGAACTGTAGCTTGTTTTAATATTTACAGTCGGCGGTAAATGTCCTGTCGCCACAATTGCCAAGTTATGAAGTATTTAGTATGAAAGGAAATATAAGTTTTACGAAGACTTGTATAAACTGAAAATCCAGAGTATACTAGTTCGTCCCTGGATATTGTAATTCTGTATTGTGAATATTTTGGTTTGATAATTATCCGTTATGTTATCCGTCAAGAAATGCTAAGTGAGGCGACACGACTTTTGCCGCCGACCGTACAATAATATTTAAACTAGATGCTGTTGAAGTGAGTCCATTAAATACAAATATTATACGAAAGCATTAATGATTCGGGACGGGAAGTCTTTCTCTTCTTTCTACTTCATTATAATCTCAGGTTTAATAATCGTTGTCATGACACACACCAAATATTTCTCCAACCCAGAGAGTCACTGTGTACGTACTCTCTCTCTCTCTCTCTCTCTCTCTCTCTCTCTCTCTCTCTCTCTCTCTCTCTCTCTCTATCTCTCTCTCTCTCTCAAATACCACAAGAACTAATAATAAAACTAATAATAAAAATATACTACAATTCGTTTCTCCTCGTGGCACTCGGTTTATAGAGAACATAAACATTTACTACATACGACATCCACCTTTACAAAATAATGCCAACGACCAATACGTGTTGAAATGGAGTGTATGTATGTATGTATGTATGTATGTATGTATGTATGCCGGGTAATCTATTCATCTGGAGACCTTGCCTGATTGGCCAGTATAAATTATTAGTCATGACTTTGGAGTGCCATGATTCCTCCAACGTATGTCAGGAAACAGGACCACATGAACCAATATAATGGTTTTTCTGTTGCATGGAATAGTTTGGAGGAATCAGTTGCTCCAGATTTACCAACACACAATTTCTCCATTAAGGATTTGCCGGCGAACTATAAGGTTAAACTAAGTGTAATTCATTAAAAAAGAAATTTCCTCCATTGGCTACACTGACACTAGTAAAATCATTGACACAAAAACATAATATTAAACTTTTACATTTCTTGGTTTTATGAGTAGCTCGGTAGCACTCTGTTTCATAAAAGTAATAAATGACTATTTTAATAATAATAATAATAATAATAATAATAATAATAATAATAATATAATAATGAATGTATTATGATGACAACTTGAAACTAACGAGACACTCTGTAATGAAATGTAATCCTGTCACTGATGTTACCTATATATCAATGTCTGGTGGATGTAGTGACAGTCATGCACGTCACACCAAACTAAACGAGTACAGTATATTTGTTTTTGTATATTTTTCTTTCCTCCCATGCACTCGAAGACAGGAAGCCGCTTGTCATTCCATCTGTGCCTTTAAACTTAATTTCCTACTGTGTTTGTTTGTTGGTGTGTGTATGTGTGTGTGTGTTGAGGTTGGAGGAAGGAGAAGTGGGGAGGGGAGGAGACGGAGAAGAAGGGGAGGGGTATGATAAAAAAGAGGTGGAAAATACTTTAAAAGAATCAAGGCTCTCCAATATAAAAAACACAAAAAACTATACTCTTCTCCTTAAAGGGTTTGGGCAATATCGGACCCTTGTACTACATCAATTATCCCTTCGTTAATTCTCTTTCCTTCATGCTCCCTGTACATCCTCTTTCTCAACTTCAACCCCCTCATCCCCCTCACATCCTATATTGTTTATCAGGCTTAGGGTGATATATACTTTCTTCCTCTTCAGTTCCTCATGTGTGTGTAACTATGTGTGTGTAATCTTTAAACTAACAACAACATTGGAGCTTATAGGAATGTGAGGTGAGTGAGTGTGGTGGGGGGAATCTTTAAACTAACAACAACATTGGGAGCTTATTGGAATGTGAGTGTGTATGTGTGTGTGTGTGGGGTGAACCTTACTATCCAACCAACTTCTTCTGAACAGGTTGCAGCCCAAGTGGAAAGTATTCATCTTCCCTTTCCCTCCTTACTTGGCTGCCAAGTTAACTCACTCCTGGCCAACACCCATCCACAACACAACCTATACCACCGAACCAGTCCTGAGATAATATTATTAGCTCGTCTTATGGTTGTTATCTAAAATTTTAAGTAACCCGTTGTTAAGGGGAGTAACCTAATATGGGAATTGGGAAGGCTAGTGATTCCTCCAAACTATGCCAGGAAACAGAACCCCTCCATATGGAATTATACAGGGGATGAGTTTTAGAGCTGAGTTTGGAGGTCTACATTAACTCCAAATTAAGTAAGACTCCAATACACTACTACCCTTTTAATTAACTTGTCTTTCCTCATGCACTATATAAAGTAGAATGTAATGTTTATAAACTTCTTGTGTTGGTAAATGGTTAGAGGACAGATAAGGAAAGGGTTTTGCTTGAATACGGCTTCAACTCACATACACACACACACAAACACACACACACACACACAAAACGGTTATACCAAGAAGGCTAAAAATTGATCCACGGGGAAAATATAATACTAATATAATAATTCTCCGAGACTGGCTTACTGTATCTGACATTTAAGGGGGTGCGGTAGTAGGGGACAGGCTTGGGGGGGGGATTAGGGGGTGCGGGAATAGGGGGACAGGCTTGGGGTGGGTAGAAAGCCTGTCCCCTATTCCCGCACACCCCTAACCCTCCCCGCCAAGCCTGTCCCTCTACTCCCGCACCCCCCTAACCCCCCCAAGCCTGTCCCCCTACTCCCGCACCCCCTAAGCCTTTCCCCCTACTCCTGCACCCCCCCTAACCCCCTCAAGCCTGTCCCCCTATTCCCACACCCCCTTAAACAATAAACTCTACGGACGTTTTTTTGCCACATTTCGCTGTAGTGTCTCCAAATCTCATGTCCCTGGCTGGTTGGTGTTACATAGAGAGATATGTCAGATGATTCGTGGAGTTACTGATCTGCGAACCGAGTCATGATTTACTAGTGTTCAGTATGCACGCTAAGGTACGCTTGTGCACTTTAAATTACGCCGGCACGTACAGGTACAAGTATACGTACACCTTGTCACCTACACACACACACACACACACACACACACACATGCAATGACTAGTACGCTCTTGGAAATAAAACACATATAAACATACATTACACATAAAGAAACTACCATACCTACAAAATGCATACATACACGCCATACACTTCAGTGACCATACAGACATAAACTCAACCATACTAATGAGAGAGAGAGAGACAGAGAGAGAGAGAGAGAGAGAGAGAGAGAGAGAGAGAGAGAGAGAGAGAGAGAGAGAGAGAGAGAGAGAGAGAGAGAGAGAGAGAGAGAGAGAGAGAGAGAGAGAGAGAGAGAGAGAGAGAGAGAGAGAGAGAGAGAGAGAGAGAGAGAGAGAGAGAGAGAGAGAGAGAGAGACAGAGAGAGAGACAGAGAGAGAGACAGAGAGACAGACAGACGAGAAAAAAAAAACCAATTCCAACTCAATGAAACTCAAGATTAACACAACATACCAGGAAGAACAAGAAGGCAAGCTAATATAAAGCAGAAGGATGTCCAGAAAGACTACCTACAGTATTATCAAGTGGGTAGACAGGCAGGTGACTCGACAAAGAGACAGTCCCATCATCAACAAGACAAGACATCAACACATCGACTTTCAACCTTCTTGTTTTGGATTCAGTTTAACAGTTATAATACTTTACTTTTTCTGTCATTTTGGGAACTGATACAGGAAGCTTTTCAATCTGTCCATCATGCAAGTTCAAATGTTTGTTTAGTACTGTGATGAACTTTCAGAGAGTTTTTTTTTTTTTTTTTTTTTTTTTTTTTTTTTTTTTTTTACCCTATTAAAGAAAGAACCATTTCGAACTTTATAAGATATTACAGAGATACATAAAGAACTTATGATATTAATCCTAACACATTCTGAACTTATTCCAATATCAATGAAATGGAACACCACCCATTGAAACCTAAAATTATATACCGTTAAAACCAAAGAACTAAATATAAAGACAACAGCACCAACTAAAATATAATAATGATAAATTGGTCGTATTCCCAGAAAGGTTGGCTTCGTATATGAGTCGCTAAGGAAAGGACAACACTACGCCATAAAACACACATCCTAACACCACACCCTAACACTACACCCTAACACTCCACCCTAACACTACACCCTAACACTCCACCCTAACACTACACCCTAACATCACACCCTAACACTACACCCTAACATCACACCCTAACACCACACCCTAACATCACACCCTAACACCACACCCTAACATCACACCCTAACACCACACCCTAACACTACACCCTAACACACACCTTAACACTACACCCTAACACTACACCTTAACACTACACCCTAACACCACACCCTAACATCACACCCTAACATTACCTTCCTTGTCTTACCCTCCCATCCACCACTGCCTATACCACATAACCTATAATAGAATCTCAGAACGTCCAGGCAAAGAATGTTTTATCGTATATATATTATAGTATGAGCAGCAAATTTCGACTGGGGAACGTAGGTGTAAGATGGTCGGTATTATTTCTCGTCCCTGAAGAAATTGTGATTGATATAGGATTTGTGGTTTTATATTATAGTAAGTTGTTAAGAAACGTACTGGTTATTATATTATACACTTCCACTTTACATTCCATACAATCTGAAACATCATCAAATACTTCGTACACTTCCGGTGACGATCTGTGTCTAACTAAACCAACCAATTATTATACATTTTCTATTTACATATGACCACGAATGACGGAATATCTCTATTTATTAGTCTATGCTTATCTGCGGTATTTATTCGTAAGATTAGGGCAATACAAAGGCCAGGCAAGTGTGTGTAAGGTAGGTTTGTATGCTATTTTTCCTTACGGGTATAATAAACTTTTCCTTATATAGAGCAATGAATGGTCGGGTCACAGAGAGAAACGTGAGCATGCAATGTGTTTCTTAACTCTTTATAGGGAAACCATATATATATTATACTGTATATAGACAACTCGAGGTACGATATAAAAACACGACCTTAACCATATTCATGCATTGGGGTCACACCACACGATCGTCGTCCCATGGTTTGTTTGTTAGTATCGGTCATGCATCGGGTTAGTTTCTGGTACTGTCTGGTCCTCACGCTCTCTCTATGGCTGGCTGGCACTTGATGAGAGAGAGAGAGAGAGAGAGAGAGAGAGAGAGAGAGAGAGAGAGAGAGAGAGAGAGAGAGAGAGAGAGAGAGAGAGAGAGAGAGAGAGAGAGAGAGAGAGAGGATGACATTTAAGGGGAGAGAAGATATTACTGAGAAGGGAACGGGACGGAAGAAGGGTGAGTGAGTGAGTGAGTGAGAGTCAGAGTGGTAAAGTGAAACCGAAAGGAGAGATATAGGCCAGAGAGTGAGAGGTGTGTGTGGGAGAGTGTGAATAGTGTTGTTAAAAGGGGACACAGAGGAGATGCAACGAGTGAGAGACATGAAGGAGTGACAGACATGGGAAAGCAATCAGTCAGGGAAGTGAGAGTGAAGGAGCGAGTGAGAGAGTGAGTGAGTGAGCCAGACAGTGCCAGAATACCACAACTCGCACCACGTACTCGGAAGAGGCCACCACCCTGGGGTTCTGGGATGGCTGCCGCAAGGGCCACGCAGATGATAAGTCCTGCCAAGATCCTCATGACGAAGGCACTGAAGAAGGACACTGGGTGAGAAATTGGAGAGATAAGAGGGCCACGTCCACACAGTCTGAGTGTCGGGGAAGGACTGACGGGTCTGAGGCGAAGCTGGAGTAGCCCGGCAAGCGAGAGTGTTCAGTGTTGTTGGTTGCCCTCACTACCTCCCTACCTCCCTCCCACCCAGTGTACCTTCCTCCCTCTCTCTCTCTTCCTACCTCCCTCCCTCCCAGTGTACCTTCCTCCCTCCCTCCCTCCCAGTGTACCTTCCTCCCTCTCTCTCTCTCTTCCTCTCCCCCTCCCCTCCTCCTTCTTTCTCTCCCTGCCTCCTGACCTGCGGCGGCCCAGCATGGATCCCCTTCCCTCCTCCTTCCCTCCTTCCTTTTCTGCTGAGTGTCCTGGTGAGGAACAACAACACACCTGTAGCACAACACACCTCCATTAAAACATACCTGGAACACAAAACACCTGCAATATATGTCTCTCTTCCTACGTCACTGCAACACACCTACAACACATCACCACCCCTGGAGAGCAACACCCATGTAGGACAATACACCTGCTAAACAACACACCTGTACCACAACATCTTCTCTCGCCATGTCACCACAACAAACACACCTGTAATAACACAGCACAACAAACCTGCCTCTCAACTCGACAGGATCTTTGCCAGTTCAGCACAACATCCTTCCCAATTCACCAACACATCATTCCGTCCACTTCAACACAATACAATGAGACGAGCTATGTGCTATGCATCGTTACTGATATTTTCCTGACATTCGCTGTTCCCTTTTTCGCTTCGCTGAGGAATATGATGAACAAGGGAGAGTCATCCTTCCACCCCTGAGGAAGTTTCCTTCTTTAGTTAAGGGGAGGGTATAGTTCTGACATTTTTGTAGATTATGATTCCTCCAAATTATTCCAGGCAACAGGATACCATTATATTTCTTTATATGGGTGTGTTTTCTGGCATACTTTGGAGGAATCAAAGCACTGTAATGTACCAAAAGTATACTCTCCCCTTAAGGTAAAACTAAACCTAACATATAATAATAAGTGTCATGATATTATTTCGCTTGTCATTTTCAGAACATCGTACTCTGTGACTCTCAAAGCATTTTCTCTGATATTAATAATTTATCATAAGTTTCAAGAGACAGATACGGATGGGAGTGGCTAAAGAGGTTTGAGTTTCATAATATTAAAAATGAGTGACAATTTATACAAAGAAGTAAAAACAGTAATTGTGGCCCTTTCCAAAAATGCATGTTCAGTTTATTACCACATTTGTTTGTCCACTATTCTATAATATATTACAATAATATTACTTACCGCTATTGAAGTGAGGGTTTTGCATGTAACTAGGATGGGACAGGAATAGACTCATCCTATTATCAAATTCTATGTCTCCAGGTCAGACATATTTTAAGGCCCCTGTGATCGTGTATAGAAATAAGATGCTTCTGATTTCTCCTAACTATGCCACGAAACAAGCTACTTCTATATAAGTTGGGTTTCGTGGCAGTGTTTGAAGGACTCGCTAACCTTCAATTTTCTGACTACATCACAGGGTCCTTAAGTATCAATATGTTTATGATTATCTCCGTACCCTCATCTGATAATATATTCCCAACCCTTGTTAAGAATGCCATTAGGGTCCTTTTATGACTCCTGGGTGGTATTCAAGAGGCTACACTCACTCACTACTTTCGGGGATAATTCTTCTCTCATTATAAAGTCCTGAACACAACACACTAGTTCTTTTTCCAGGTTCTCTCCTCATTTTTGGCAGAGTTTCCAGTACTTATGCTTTCCTTAGTTCATTTTCAATTTGACGTCATCTATCCTGCAATCGTAAGTGGTTGACGACAAACATATTTTAAAAGAAACATCAAAGAAATAATTTAGGCACGAACTAAAGTCAAGGTGAGGTACTACTTAAAACAATAACAATATAATATGAACATGAAAACATTAGACAGTAAATAGTTTGTGATATCCATATGTGGATGATTATTATTGACCGCAACTGTATGTAGTTTGAGGTATGTTGATTACACCTATAATAATATATATACCATGTTGCTCTCACTTTACTCTGATACATTATACAGTAGAGTAACCAAAGCTTTCCCTTGGTTCTACTCTCATTCCCCTCCCTGCCACTCACTACTACTACTACTACTTCAAGCTCTGTCCGTCTCACTGACCGAGAGACTTACGCCAAGAATTCCCAGAGCAGATACGATAAAATTCACACGAGGTTTCCTTTCGTCCACAACACGTAGGTCGGTAGCCACAAACTCAACAATTTCTAAAGCTAATTTATGACCATGAGATCACATCTTGTTAGATCGCCAACAACAAACTCATGTTACTTTTCCTTGTACAGCTTCTGACCAAAATATATATATAGAGGACACACACAGGCTGTATAGTCAGTCATGGGAAGTCATTAATTTGGTACAATATTTCGTTTAGTTTCATTACAACTGGATCCAAATAATCATTAATAGAGATCGAGTTTATAATGAAGATTTTCCCCGAATTTTGAAACAATGCCAAGTATGGTTTAACTCAAAATGTTGATTCTTTTTTAAATATATCTATAATTACCTGTTATGACAAACAGGACAGTACTGTGTGACTATTTATTGTTGAAAGACTACTAGTGTTATGTTAGTTACAGCTTATCTTTAAACACTTTCAATAACTCCTTATAGATAGCAAAAGTGTTTCTGAATAAGTACGTTTATGAATACGAAAGTAAGAATTATTGTGTATAACTGCAAAATCCTCAGAGAAAGTGGGTTCATTTATTTATATAGGCAAAGATGAAAAGTGAATGGCAGAGAAATAGTGCACAGTCAGGCACACAAGGAAATTTTCTAATGTAAGCGATTGATAGAATGTCGGCAAATTCCAGCGGCACAAGTCAATATTAGTAGCGGAAAGTAAGTCTCTGGTGATTATTCTTAAAGTTATGAATAAAGCGGAACGAATATAACTACTGTATCCATCTTTCTTTTAATCTGAGCAATGTTTGTTTGTGAGGCTTTTCCCAATTAACTTAAATTGTTTTTTTCTTTTGAATCCTTATGTAGAACCATTCCTTCCATGATGAATATATGAATAATAAATTAGTAGTAAAAGAACAATATTAATCATCCAAACCATGACAACGAAAATGAAGGAACAAGAATAACTATAAATACACACACACACATTGGTACAAAATAATATTACAACAGCCATTTATTTCTACGCTAACAAAACTCGACCAGACTGATTCATGTATGTACAGTTGCAGTCAAATATAAACATCCATATAGGGGTAACTCACGTAAGAGTTTGATAGATTCCCTCTGTTCCTTAGATGATAAACTTTGTAATAAATAGGTTTACCACCATCTTTTAATTTAATACAAGCAGCTACACACTACTTAAAACAATAATATCAGATGTGAACGTGAAAACATTACACAGTAAAATGTTTGAGATACTCATACTCATATGTGTATGATTATTATTGACCACGACTGTATATACTCGATTGTTGAATATACGAAAGAAATCCCAACACCACCACCACCACCACCACCACCACAACCATCACCATCACCAACACCACCACCGCCACCATCACCACCACCACCACCACCACCACCATCACCACCACCAACACCAACACAACCATCACCACCACCATCACCACGCCCGTCCAGCCCCGAGGAGCCTCCCTGAGTTGAATAATGGTTACACATACTTTACTACAACCACCTTCTCCTCCTCTACCTCCACCTGAATCTAGCTCTTCTCTCCTTTCACTGTTCAGGTTTCTATGGGTGTTGTGTCCTCCACGCCCTTCACTTCTTACTCCTACCATTCATTCCTTTTATTCCTTCCCCATCCTACACACATACTCTGTAATCTTCTCTTTCTTCTCTATTGTCCTCTCAGTTATCCCTCCCATTCTTTCCGTCCATCTTCCATGTTTTCCCGTCACTCTTCCATTGACTGGTATCTCTTCCTCATTCGTCTTCTCTGCCATACATCTCTAGGCCCTTACGGATATACCACTTTGGCAAGTTGGTGAATTTCTTTTCTCATTCATAGTCGGTGCTTTTCGTTACGTAAAACATTCGCTTACTCGAAGGACACATTACATATTTCTCTGCTATTTGGAAAAATATACGATACCTGATGTAACAAGAAAATCCAGCAGTCCAATCGGAAAACTGAGATATTACAGAGAAATGATAAAATGCCTAGACAGATACATTCATAATGCATTATTTTATCATATTAAACCAAAGTGTACACAAAATCATATTTATAATAACACAGCTATCATAAATATGTAGTGTTAGAATCACTGACAGCAGTAAAACTTAAATCAATATTATTGTCTTTTTTTCTGTATTCCACATGAATGAAAATATGTCTGATAATTCTGCTTACATAAAGGGATACAATTTACATTCGAAAGCTGAAAGTTATTTAATTAAGTATTGATAAGAAAATATTAAGTGTGAAATTCCTAAGGTGATATACTATTCGATTACTTTCAGAATCTCTTGCTTAGAATTAAAATGCGTTGCTGCCTCCCCATTCTTGATGTCTATCCCTCAGAAACTCCACCATCTATACCTACCATCACCATCACCACTACCAACACCAACACCATCACTCCACACCGTACCATTCCCTCCTTACACAACCTCACCACTTCCTCCACCCCAGCACCTCATCCCGTCCCTCCCTCCACCTCACCACCTCATTCCGTCCCTCCCTCCACCTCACCACCTCATCCCGTCCCTCCACCCCACCACCTCATTCCGTCCCTCCCTCCACCCTACCATCTCATGCCGTCCCTCTCTCCCTGTACACCTGCATGAGCCAGCCACTACAATCAACAAAGACAATTATCCACCTGTACAACACTCCTCTCTGACAGCCACAACACACACTACTTGGTTCGTCTGGTCACTTCTTATCACAACACCTTCAGGAGAGATGATGATGATGATGATGCTTGTTAATTGTCTGACCATCTCTGTCTCGCCAAGCATGAAATGGCTCGTCTATCATATCCAAGACTTGTTGCCCTCTCTGTCACATTCAAAACCTGCTGCTCTACCTATATATTTCACCCAAACCCTGTACTTTCCATTCCATTAAAGGTGTTCCCTATCCTTTCCGTCTCTTCCAAACCCTTCTATATCCATCCCAGTCAAACACTGCCCTCTCCATTCCACTCAAGTCCTATTGGTATACCTTTCTATCCCCATCCAAGAGCTTACTATCCACCCCAGTCGAACCCTATACCAAGTCCAGTCCAGCCAAAGTAAAATCCCTCTCTCTCCTTTCCTGCAAGTACAGTTCCTATCAAACAAAGCCATTTCGGTGCTGCCTCTCTCAACCTGTCCTTGCCTCACTCCATTTCGGGCTGAGAGTTCTACTAATCTAGCCATCCAGCCCTGCCCCTTACCATGCAGCCCTGCCCCTTACCATGCAGCCCTGCCCCTTACCATGCAGCCCTGTCCCTTACCATCCAGTTACACCCCTCCACCACCAGTCAACTCTCAAGGTCCAAGCCACCACTCCCTCACCACTACATACACCTACACTAAATAACTCGTTTCTCCATTGTCCATACCTGCTGTATACGCTATTTCCTCCAACACCACACTAGGCTATCCAAGCAGGCAACACTATGGATTCTTCCTCTTCTATCTACACCTGCTACCAACTACTACTTCCTCCACTGTTAGCTACACCGGTTCTTCAGTCCAAAGTATCTACAGTACATAGCAAAACCAGATTCTCCCCACTTACACCACTTACACCACTTCCATCCACACCGTCTACTGTCCTTCTATGCCAGTTATACCTTGTGTCCATCTATACCAGACGCATAGCTATGGCGTTACCGGATTCCCCCACTCTCTGTCCACTTGGCCTTGACGTCTCACATTTAAGGAGGCGACCGAGAGAGCAAGGACGTTCACTATATTATATTATACGAGACAGAGGAGAGGAACACTGGCCGTCCACCCTATATACCACTACAATATATGTATACAATTATTCATTCAAGAGTATATTCATTATAAAAGGGACCCTATTTTGAAACAACATAATGATATACACTAGAGTTTTGTTGCCAGATGTGTGTGTGTGTGTGTGTGTGTGTGTAAGAGAGAGAGAGAGAGAGAGAGAGAGTATGAGTGTGTGTGTGTGTGTGTGTGTGTGTGTGTGTGTGTGTGTGTGTGTGTGTGTGTGTGTGTGTGTGTGTGTGTGTGTGTGTGTGTGTGTGTGTGTGTGTGTGTGTGTGTGTGTGTGTGTGTGTTATGAGTGTGTGTGTGTTTTGTGGTTGACCTTGTTGGCAGGAATGATAATTTTGTTGGTATGCCTGATATTCAGAGAGAAGCATAAGTTGGGAAGTACAGTGTTGGTAAATTTGGAGCAACTGATTCCTCCAAACTATTCCAAGCAACAGGTGGCCAATATTTTTGTTAATCTGGTCCTGTTTCCTGGCTTACTATGGAGGAATCAATAAGCTCCAATGTACCAAAATTATACGATCCCTTTTACATTACATAACATAAACGAAGAAAGGAATCGTTCTTAAAAATTATTATACTGTTCACTAAACCGTATATTTTTAATAATTTAACACCGGATATGTTACCTAATGTCGAGTAAGAGACATCAATGCGTCGTAACATTCTTCAGTTGTGTGGATAATTAGGCTTGTTAAAAATTTCAGGTGTGTGGATAATTAGGTTTGTTAAAAATTTCAGGTGTGTGGATAATTAGGTTTGTTCAAAATTTCAGGTGTGTGGATAATTCTGTTTAATTGTGTTTATATTTCAGGATTCCGACATTTGATGACTTTCACACCAACTGACAAGATACAATACCATAAATAAAATAGAAGGTAATTTATCATGGGGGAAAATGGAGAGTGAAACGAAGGAGTACCTCTTACGAATGCTATAAATGAAATGACACCTACCTTTGTGTACACTATATATTTCACTTAGTTTGGTAGCCTTAAGGGGAGAGTATACTTTTGTTACATAGGAGTGCCTTGATTCCTCCAAAGTATGCCATGAAACACAACCAGATGAAGAAAAATAATGGTATCTTGTTGCCTGGAATAGTTTAAAGGAATCATTATCTCCACAAATGTCCAAACTATAGCCTCCCCTTAAGTTTAGTTGGTTTTATAACGAATGAAAAGAAGGTTATGTATAAAGTCAGCCCATAAAGAAATCAGGTCCCTGTGAACAATAACAATGGCCAGAAAAGACGAGGAACCATAAGTAAAAAAAAAAAAAAAAAAAAAAAAAAAAGGGATGACAATGGCTCAGACGAGAGTAAATAAACTACTAAGGTGTATTAAATGTAGAGTATAATTTTGGTACATTGGAGTGCCTTGATTCCTCCAATGTATGCCAGGAAACAGAACCACAGGAATAGAAATAATGGTACTCTGTTGCTTGAAAATGTTTGGAGGAATAAGTTGCTCCAGATTTGCGTGTGTCTGAGAGAGAAAAAATGAATGTGTAAAAACAGTATTTAACAACTCACGTACGTAATATAGATGTTTGTACTCACTCACAGCTTAACTCAAGGACATAATTATTAATCAACAGATATTGTAAATTGACGAATGGGATGTAAAGTCATGGTCTAATGTACTGCAACCTGGTGAATAAAAGCGAGCTATTTGAGTTAATTTTATGAACCAAAATTGCACACACCAACAGCTATAGTTTCGGATCATTTTTCGAAGCCATCTCATTGGAAGTTGTTGCAGTACATTAGACCATGACTTTACACTCGCCATCCAAAATATTGTATCCAGACTTACTTCGAATAGCCTGATTGAGTATTAATTAAGCGAGCTCAAGCCAATATGAAACAGGATAAGCGTTTGATCATTGGTTCACTAGTGTGTCAAATGATTCGTAACTTCAACAAGACCTGGGTACAAATTTTGGATTACGAGTGTAGTACATTTTATATGCAACTTGCGTCCTGGTTTGTACTGTATAAGTCATTAATTTATTCAGGTATGGCTAGGAACAGCAGCTTTGGTTAGTCTGACATCCAACGTTATTAAGGTGGTAGTTCTTTTTTGGTACATTGGAGTGCCTTGATTCCTCCAAAATATGCCAGGAAACAAGACCAGAAGAGCAAAAATAATGGTGTTCTGTTGCTGGGAATAGTTTGGAGGATTCAGTTACTCCAGAATTACCAACACAAAACTTCCCCCTTAAGGCTTATATATATCGGAGTTTCTGACCTTCTGCTGTAATCGTAGTGTATATCTCTTTCTGAGGCCGTGTTTAGGGTTCGTTATCAGGGCAGGAGGCCTAAGGGAGACATGTAGGGATGGGGCTCCTTAATTTGTACCCTAAGGCCATATTCAAAACCAGCCAATGTCGTAGTGAGAGTGTTATTGAAAATGGCTTATACATATATATTCTAAATACTGCATTTTAGCTACCTATATACTGTACTCTTAACCTCTTACCCACACTGTATAGGATGTGAATGAATGTAGTATAGATATGTAATGTATTAGGTTTCCCATTACACACACACACATACATTATACACACATACAGACATACGAAAACTGAAACAGGAGGCAAGTGGGATGGATGCCTGACTGGACTTTTTTTACCCTTCCACTATTAAAGTTACATATATTTAATAACTAAAATATATGGATAAGATAATTGGCACACATATTTGATACATGCATTTGAGCAACACGACAATATAACCTCCTTGTTGTTTTTTCAGTGCCACGATGAAGAAAGAAATTATTACAACTTTGGTAAAGGATGGTTGGCTGAGGTTTAGGTTTAGGTAAAGTCATGGTCTAATGTACTGCAACCTGGTGAATAAAAGCGAGCTATTTGAGTTAATTTTATGAACCAAAATTGCACACACCAACAGCTATAGTTTCGGATCATTTTTCGAAGCCATCTCATTGGAAGGTGTTGCAGTACATTAGACCAGGACTTTACAACCATCATGAGTACACATTTCGTGTCTTCTGTTCCTATCTTTAGTAACTCATGCCTACTTTATAATTATCATTGTTTGGAATATATAAGTAAGGTAAAATAACTATTTATTATAAGAAATAATATTGTCTCATTTCATTCTGCTGGTAGATTAACCACGTATTTTTATTCTGACTGTAAACTCCTTCTACTTGTCAGAAACATCAGAAACTGCCCTCGGGTTAAGCTATCGTGTTAGTAGCGGCGTAATCTCGTGGCTGGATCAACACACACACACACACACACACATAGAGAGAGAGAGAGAGAGAGAGAGAGAGAGAGTGAGAGAGAGATAAGAGGGATTCTAGAAGTGAAGGTCTCCCGTATCTTCACACGTGTGCGACAGTGAAAGAGAGATGATTATCAATAGGTGGGCATAATGGTGTCTGGTATCGTGAAGTGGTTTCTGGTGTTGTTCTGTGGCGTGGCTTCTATAGAGGTCATGTACTGTCTACTATATGGGTGTTGTGATCTATTTGTTCCTATATGTATGTATGTACTCGTAAGTAAGTATCAATCTCAGTTAATTAAATAAAAAAAAGATTCAGGAAAGATCAACGAATGAACAGTATATGGTCAACTTAACTTATATAATATTTACTTTCATCAACACCCCTCGATCGTAGTGCAGGTAAAAGTTTTTAGTAACCCTCTTAAATATTGCTATCACTTGGAAGTAAAAAAAACGTATTAGATATACTCTAGTGCACCACACACACACCAAGGTAAACTCTCAACACTTTAAATTGAGACCACTGATGATAGGTAAAAAAAACTACAACACACACACACACACACACACACACACACACACACACACACACACACACACACACACACATACACAAACACAAACACACACACACACACACACACACACATAAACACACACACACACATGAATGAATCCCCTGTACCTACCTACCTAACTATATAACTTCTCGTCCTTGGGGAATGATTGGACAAACATTAAATGAGAGCATGTATGTCCTTGTTAAAGATTGGTACACACTATTAAACATCCTCATTCCATTACAAAAGTAGTGTGTGTTGTGTTCTCCCCCCCACAACCCCTTCTATACCTTCCTTCACTCCCTCTTGCTTGCTTCCTTGGGTCTGGGGGGAGTTTCCTGTGGTGACGTCAGGACTCCATGCCCACTAAAGGTATTATTATTTTTCATCATTATCATCATCAACTACACAAGCCAACATTGATAGCGGTTCTCCTTCACTCCCAGTGGGTACTTCCCCTTCTCCCCCTCACTCTCACTACCAACTTATTCTCTCATCCTAGACCTCCCTCCTCCCTCCCCGTTCTCTCTCTCTCTCTCTCTCTCTCTCTCTCTCTCTCTCTCCTTCTTCACCAACCTGACTTCATCGTACAAACTTCTACCTACTATAAAACCAAGTTATTTTATATTTAGTCCACTGTATTATCTCTCCTCTTCCTCTCCTTTTTTTATAATAATTTCATCTCATCTCCCTCACACTTCATCACCACATTTTTTTTCTACTTTCATTCTCGCTTCATCACATTAAATCTATCCTTGATTTCAGTTATATTCCTGTACTTCCTTATACACACAGTAATTTGCTCATCCACAATCTTAATATATACACATTATAATAATTCTCCATGACACGTATTTTCTCTTGACCTTAATTGTTGCGTTATCAAGGACGTTTTCCATTCCTTCAGTCTGTCAATCATCTGCATTCCTTTTCACTCAAGTCCTTTTCAATCTTCCAATACAAGGCTGACTGACTGACAAGTGTATCGTATCGTATCTTTATGTAATAACAAATGACAAACAATATATATAATAATCGAGATGCATGTAGAACCTATTTCACGCTTATTAAGACCTCAATGTTTTTTTATTCTCTCTCTCTCTCTCTCTCTCTCTCTCTCTCTCTCTCTCTCTCTCTCTCTCTCTCTCTCTCTCTCTCTCTCTCTCTCTCTCTCTCTCTCTCTCTCTCACACACACACACACACACACACACTATATCCATATCTAGGCCTCAGGTAAATCTTGCAACACCTCTACTGTATTTTTTCACATATGTGTTGTGTTATGGTTGACTAGTTGGTGGCTCCTGATGCCTGCAAACTGGACCACGAAACAACAACAAACATAGGTTACTTGTGGTGTTTGTTGCCTCACTTACTTTGGGGAAATTGGTAGTGTCTTATCTCGCCAACCGAAACTTTGGCCTCTTAAATTAAGGGGGAAATTTTGTGTTGGTAAAATCTGGAGCAACTGAATCCTCCAAACCATTCCAAACATCAGAACACCATTAAATTTTATTCATGTGGTCCTGTTTCCTGGCATACTTTGGAG
>JAWZYT010005645.1:0-5000 GCA_034508575.1 Petrolisthes manimaculis
GAAACTTAACTTAAGTAAGGAAAATGGTAGTTTGATGAGGAAACTTGGACAACAAAATAATGAAGCTTGAATTAAGAGAGGAAAATGGGAATATGATAAGGAAAGAATGGAAATATGATGAGGAAAGATGGACAACAAATAATAAAGCTTAAAATAAGAGAGGGAAATGGGATGATGATGATGATGATGAAAAATGGACAGCAAAATGATAATGGAGCTTGAAGGAAGAGATGTAAATGGAAAAATGATGATGAGAAAGGATGGACAACAAATAATGGAACTTAGAGTGAGGAAAAGAGGGGAAAAAAATAAGAACAATGATGAGAAGGGAAGGCGAGGCAGCATGTGTGTGTGTGTGTGTAACAAAACGAAAAAATAGAGTAAGTTGAATGAACGCCACCCATGAAGTTACAGCCTCACCCACCTTCTAATTATATCTATATCTATCTCATTCCTCAATTAATTTAAGGAATACCATGAAGCGTATATTCACTAATAGGAGTTTGGTTACCTGTGTGTGTGTTTCCCGCCGACCAATGAGCCCAGATGATCGAGAAGTATTTTTATCCTTAAATAAAACTCCTTCCCATGCATCGGAGATCTCTGCTTCTATCGATGTATAAGTGATTTTGCTTGCTGCTGGTGTCTGTCTCCTGCCTGTCCACTGTGTTTGGGTGCTAGGCAGAGCAGGAGACGGCCAGCAGTGAAGCAGAACGAAGCGGCTGCGGTAATTAGTGAGGCCAGGTGTGCTCAGGTGTGACGCAGGTGTGCTCAACAGGTGTCACTCCCACCCAGGTGTGTGCATGTGCAGGTGTTAACTTGATGTATTATGACTACAGGTGTAATTAATAGGTGTATTTAAGTATATATGGGAGGTGTATACTGAGTGTGTGATTCGTAGCATGGCATCATTTGGTAATTATGGAGTAGTAACCAGTTCATCAACATATTCTGTCACCGATCACTTCTCTGGTAATGATAATAAATGTTAAGTTCAATGCACTTCACTTAAAAAATCTCTTGATGATCCTGGGAAAGAAACACGAAAATAATATACGGTAATAATAACCAGAACCCTTGGTCACTAATCGAAGTCAATGATGCAAGGAAATAAAAAATTGATCATGAAGTAGATATAAAGATGTGCAAGAAGGCTGTGTGTATGTCAGAGAGAGAGAGAGAGAGAGAGAGAGAGAGAGAGAGAGAGAGAGAGAGAGAGAGAGAGAGAGAGAGAGAGAGAGAGAAAGAAGAAAGAGGACAGATGCTGATGGGTAAGAAACCACACCCCTACTTCCTCTTTAGCATCTGACCACAGCTGTCACCCTGGCCAGCACGTGCCCCCCCCCCACAACTGTCATACCCACCCACGTGCCCTACATCTGTCCTATATACCTATCCACATGCCCCCACACCTGTCCTTAATTCCTTCCTCAAAGCTTCCTACTCATTAGTCATCTGTGATCTTCTCCTTCACTCAAACATGTACCAGCAACAATTGTTATTCTGAAGTAAGAAGTTGTCATTGTTTTGGTCACTCACTCCCTCTTTAAATATTGGAAGTAAGGCTAGTTGACACTTCATGCAAGACAGTATCTATTTCTACAGGGGTTCATCTTCACTCCCAGCGACACACACACACACACACACACACACACACACACCAAACTACATAAACACACATGCAAGATCTATGTAATAAATTTTAATTTAAATACTATTATAGTGCATATAATGAAAAACCTGTTATATGAATTTTAATTTTCAGTTGAAACATGAATATAACGTCTAGATCAATAGATGCCTCTTGTACAAAGACATAGTGAAACACAAGCTGATAATTGAAGATGATATTTGGCCAGAAAAATAAAATGTTCACAGTTAAATGTAATTTCCATTATGGATTAATAAAGTCGTACTAACTTACTTGAGGGGATTCACTTAGAATATAACTAACCATAACATTAATGAAAACAATAGCAGCTATGATGATGATGGTGATGATGATGGTGATGGTGGTGGTGGTGGTGGTGGTGGTGATGATGATGATGATGATGATGATGATGGTGATGGTGGTGGTGGTGGTGGTGATGATGGTGGTGGTGGTGGTGGTGGTGATGATGATGATGGTGGTGGTGGTGGTGATGACGTAGGCACTAGATACATTGTAAACTAAAAGTTCAGTAACCATAACATAACCTGTTTGTAAGTAGCTCTGGTTGTAGCTTCCTAACCTTTTGCCCTTCCACCATCTCTTCTCACCTCTCCAACCAACACACCTACAGTACACTCTCTCTCACCCTCTACGTCTCATTCACTCTTCACTCCTTCCCTTTCCTTTGCCCTCTATACCCTATTATTTACCGTACTCCACAATCACTCTTTCCTGCTTCTATCTTTACTCATCCCATTTAATATTATCTCCAGTCTCTCCTCCTATTCACATTAGTCTCAAAATTACACTCCTATTATTTCTCTCCAATTCCTTCACCTCACTCCCTCTCTCTCCCAAGTCCTCCTCTAACTCCTCCTCAGTCAGCCCCGCCCCTCTCCCCCTCCACCTCCCCCCCATCCTTTCCCTCACTCTCACAGGTTACAGCCCTCTCCCACTCTCAGTACAATCCAATAATCTAGGAGCACCCCAGTCAACTTCTCATCTGTTTTTGTATTGTGGTAGTTATAGTTTTGAACTCCTTCTGACTTATATCCCCCCCCCCTCTCTCTCTCTCTCTCTCTCTCTCTCTCTCTTTCTCATCAACATGTATGCTTGTTATCACTGCTCTCTCTCTCTCTCTCTCTCTCTCTCTCTCTCTCTCTCTCTCTCTTGTTGCTTGTCTAATCCTTCCATTTATACATTTTCCCGTGTATCCCTTCCTTCGGTTTGTCATCACCTTTCTCTCCCTATCTCCCCCCCACTCCTTCCCATTCTTTATCCATCCTAATCCAATATGTGTCTTCCCCTCTATTCCCATATTCCACAATTTCCCTCCAATAACTAACTACCCCCCCCTCCCCCCTTCCCCCTCCCCCCTCCAACTCCCATGATTGCTGCCTCCCACTCACCCCCCTCTTACCCTCCGACCCCTCTTCCTTCCCCCACAACACTTACGCAGCCCACTTCCTCCAGACTCACCTCAACGCACTCAATCTACACACACACACACACACACACACTAGCCTGGTTTACACACACACACACACACACACACTAGCCTGGTTTACACACACACATGCACTCATACTAGCCTGGTTTAAACACACACATGCACTCATACTAGCCTGGTTTAAACACACACACACTAGCCTGGTTTACACACACACACACACATACACACACATAAAACACGTGATCGGAAAACCATTTGAAGTCTGTATCACAAGATGTAGACACACATCAACACATACAGTACACACACCCACACACGTAGAGACACACACGTCCACACTCGTAAACACACACACACACGCACGAGTTGGCACAAATACACACCGAAACAATACACATAAACCCATACACTGGCATACACCATCACTCACACACACACACACAGTCACACACACACACACACATAATGGTACAAACCCTTTCTCACGGGCTATTTACACAAAAAAAACTCAAGTGCCCTAAACCTCAAGGATTCATACACACACACACACACACACACACAAACACTACACAGACATTTTGGCTTTAGACACAACCACAACACAAACACACCCTCTCTCAAACAAAAACAACACACACACACAACACCCTCTCTCAAACAATCAAACACACTACACACCCACACACACACTCAGATACAAAAACACGTTCACACAACAAACACATACATACACCAAGCTATACACACACCTCGACACACGCCTGTTACTTGACACACGCCCACACACACACACACGCCAACCCTGGGCGACGCGTGGCAAAGGGAGGAGAAGGCAGGGGGAGGCAGAGGAGGAAGGAGGAAGGAGAGTGGAGGGGAAGGAAATGGAGAGGAGAGGGAAGGGAAGGAGAGTGGTGGAGGGGAAGGAAATGGAGAGGAGAGGGAAGGGAAGGAGAATGGTGGATGAAGGAGAGGGTGTGTGTGGGTGGGAGAGGAAAGAGGAAATAGGTAGAAAAGGGGTTGGGGAAAAATGGGGTTTGGAAGTAATGAATAACATAATAAAAATAGTGAAGAAAAGATGGATATGTGAAGTAAACATTGAATGAAGGAAATGATGATAATGATGATGATGTTGATGAAGTGGAGCAATGGAGAGAAGAGAGGAGGAGGTGGAGGAGGCAGTGCATGGAGGGGAGAGACGAGGAGTAAGAGGTGTGGAGGGAAGAGAAGAGGCAGGCAGTGGAGGAAAGACAGGAGGTGGAGGAGGAGGAGGAGGAGGTGTGGAGGGAAGAGAAGAGGTAGGCAGTGGAGGAAAGACAGGAGGTGGAGGAGGAGGAGGAGGAGGTGTGGAGGCAAGGACCGGATACACCTCCACCCACCGTGACGCCCCTCCCTCCCTTCCTCCATCCCTCCCTCCCTCCTTCCTCTTGTTTCCTCCCTCTTTCTGTCCTCCTCTTACTCTCTGCTGTCCTTCTTACACTTCTATCCCGATGTCAATATCCCTCTGTCTCCTCTATCTATAGGTTTTATCTTTCTCTTCTCCTTTTCATTAATGTTTCCTCAATTTTCTTCATATTTTTCTATAGCTTTTTCTTTCCTCTTATCTAACATCTCCTTTTTGCAGTCTTATACTTCAATAAATTCCTTCCTTTAGATTATTTTCTCTCCTCCCATTCCTATTTCTTTTCCTTCTTCCTGTCCATCATTATTCCTTTTCCATTGACCTGATTCCTTCTTCTCTGTACCATTCTATATATTATTTTCGTTGCCTCTTTCCTCTTTGTAACGTTATAACTTCAGTTGTGTCCCATACATTATATTCTACTCGCGTCCTTTATCACTCCTCTTCTATATACCTCCTTCACTCACGCATTCCGTCACTCCCTCCCTCCAGCCTTC
>JAWZYT010005645.1:7500-20000 GCA_034508575.1 Petrolisthes manimaculis
AATAATAATAATAATAATAATAATAATAATAATAATAATAATAATAATAATAATAATATTATTATTATTATTATTATTTATTAGGCTGATGACAACTATAAACTTCACTATTATCATAATAATAATGAAAGAAGATAGATTTGACAATAGTAAAAATAATCCCTACTACGACAGTGATGGAAAATGATGATAATGAGGATGATAATGATAATGATGACTAGGATGGGATGAGAGCTGACGTCCTTCTCTCCAGGAACGGTGACATAAACAACAACAACAACAACAACAACAACAAAGACGCAGAAGGAGGCACTGACGATGCAAACACCATATCAATGTCTAATATGGTAATATTTCCAAGAACGTCTATCTCTCCCTCTCCTTTCCTTCTTTCTCTTTTCACTTTCCTTTCGTACTCTTGTCTTTATCCTCCTTTTCCTTTCCTCCCCTTCCCGTTTCTTTTCATTTTACATCTCTCTTTCTATTTCCCCTTATTCTTTTCTTTCCTCCTCTATTAAAGACTTCTCCATCTTTCTTCCTCATTCATTACTCACTCTCTCTCTCTCTCTCTCTCTCTCTCTCTCTCTCTCTCTCTCCACTCCATACCCTTTTCTTATCCTCTCGTCTTTTCCCCAATACCCCTCTTACCTGGTAACTCCTATCTCCTGCCCTCCATCACCTTCCCTTGCCCTTACCCACTCCTTCCCTTGCCCTTACCCACTCCTTCCCTTCTTACTACTGTAATACAAAAACTTTTCCTCTTATCCTTCCCTTCCCTTCCTCTACTGGCCGTTCCTTCCCCTCACCTTATGGTACATTGGAGTGCCTTGATTCCTCCAAAGTATGCCAGGAAACAGGACCAGATAAACAAAAATAATCAGTGTTGTGTTGCTTGGAATAGTTTGGAGAAATCAGTTGCTCCAGAATTACCAACACAGAACTTCCCCCTTAATCCTCCTGGTAACTCCTATCTACTGCCAATACCTCTCCTTCCCTTCCCTTCCCTTATCCACTCCTATCCTTCTTACTATGACAACAACTCTTCCTCTTATCCTTCCCTTCCCTTCCTCCACTGTCCCTTTCCTTCCCCTCCTCTCTTCTTATCCACTGCACCCTCTTCTTATTACTACACCAACTACTTCTCTTATCCTTCCCCTCCCTTCCTTCACTGCTTCTTCCCCCCCCCCCCTCTTCCCTGCTACCTGAGGCTCGTTACAGCGTCACAGGTGAGCAACCAAGCGGGGGCAGGTGCGTCACGGGGGAAGGGGGAAGAGGGAAGGGGACGCTGAGGTGGGAGGAGGGAGGGGGTCGTGTTGTGATGGAGTGAAGGTGCAGAGTAGAGAATTGGATGTACTGTAGAGGTATGGAATGGACAGTGAAGTGTGGAGTGGGTGAAAAATTATAAATGGAATGGGAGTGAAATATAAGGGAGATGGTGTAGAGTAGAGAGGAGTAGGCATAGAGAGACGGAATGGGGATGTAGAGTAACGAAATAGAGGTGAAGAGTGAAGTCGGTGTGGAGGCGAAGATTGGAGTGAATGTCGAGAGATGAAACAGTGAAAACAGGAGAAGGTGACAAGGAATTGAAAGAAGATATTGAACGAAGAACGAATCAGACAGGTTGCTCGACAGAAAGTTTAATGCATGAAAGAAGAAGTAACTCCAAGTACCCAAGTGTCTACAAGTGTTGGTTTGCTACTCCCAGGGGAACATGGGATCAAGTTAAAAACAATAATTTCCAATTCATTTGAGATTCCTGGCCACATTGCTCTTAAAAGATTATAATGGTATATATCTACAGTATTTATCTGTGTTTTGCAGTATATTAACCAGTCTAATCATCTACAGAAGCTTCATATTCAACAGTTGGAGGGCTCTGGCAAGGTTGGCGAAGGTAAGAAGGGAAGAAGGTAAGCCATGGAGGGAAAGAAAAACGACAGGAGACGAGAGGCGAGAAGGAAGAGAAGGTAGAAGATAAATCAGTGGAAGAGAGGAACTATAAACGGAAATAGGTGGAACAAGAGAAAAAAAATGGACAGAGAGGTAAATGACTGATATTGTATAATAGTGAGTGGAAGGTGAAATGATATGTTGATGAGGGAAGAGAAAGGAAGGAAGGAAAGTGGAAGGAAAGAGTAAGGACGAGAGGGGTGTTAGGATGAAGAGAAGAGAAACCAGAGCTGTGGAGAAAGGGATGGGGGAAAGGAATAGAGGACAGGGAAGGGGAGAGGAAAGGAAGGGGATAAGGGAAAGTAGCAGAAGACTGAAAAGGGGAGAGGGAAGGAGGGGAGTAAGGGAAAGGAGTAGAGGATTGGGAATAGGAGAGGGTAGAAGGGGATAAGGAAAATGATTATAATTATAGAGGATTGGAAAGGGGAGATAAGGGAAAGAAGTGGAGGGCTGGAAAGGGGCGAAGGGAAAGGAGTAGAAGACTGGGAAGGAGAGAGAGATGGGAGGAAAGGAAATACCTGCAGTGCAGAGACATACACTGTTGTGGGAATACGCCCCTCCCCCCTCCCCCTCCCTCTTCTTTCACACCAACCACACCCACTTGATACGACCCTTAACCCCTTAAAACCTTCAGACGGGTTCGCTCCACTCCCCTTCAGTCTCCCTTCAAATGGGTTTACTCTCCTCCCCTTCACCCTCTCTCTCATATGGATTCTCTTCCCTTCCCTTCCTAGAACTCTTCCTGTGTCTTAGACGGATTTCCTCTCCTCCCCTTCCTCTTTTATTCCCTCCCTTCAGACAAATCACACCTCTTTCTCTCAACCTCTCACTCCAGACGTCTTTCTCCCCTCCTGTTTCTCCTTCCCCTTCATTCCTTCTCTTCCCTCGCCTCATTACCTTTTCCCAGGACAATAATCATTCCCCCTTTCAGTCATCTCATTCAACCGAACCAATGACCTTCATATGTATCCCTTTCCCCTCACCCATTTCCCCTGTAGGTTCGTTTCTTCTTTCATTCTTCATCTTACTCCCCTCAATTATGTGCTATTTCTACCCCTCTTTCATTTAATACCTCACCACACCACTACCCCTCACCTTCCTGCAGAACAGGTGAAGAAAATGAATGGATTTGAATGAACCTTTGTGTACCGTAATCTTCTCATCTATTCAAATATGAATGAACAGCTCTGCATTCTTTACCTTCATCAGACAATGAAAGAATTAAAACCATCAGTATTTTTAGTGCATTTAAATATTAGATATAGATAAGTTAAAATGGAGTTTTTCCAGTTAATAATATGCAGGAGGGTAATTAATGCAAACAGTGGCGAGATAATATGAGATTCAGAAGGGTAGACTGCACACTCTATCACTCCTCAATGTATAGGTTTACGTAATATACATCAAAATTAGTTACAGTCCAATATGCTGACGAACAACATTATCTATAGATTTAATACCTGATTATTGGGTAAGCTTTTAACTAATAAGAGAAGATAGTTACTTTTATTCTACTGTTTATGAATGCAGTATAATTACAAGGAGAGACATTATATGTATTTAACAAATGGGTGAATGAATGAAAGAAAATTTGTACTGCAATAGATATCAAACTTTAAGTAAACCAGATTCAGAATTGTGCAATGCGATATTATCATGTTCTGATTCACACACTGACTCAGACCTTCCACACACCTGACTCATTACTAATTGTATACATACATGTGTGTGCAATGAGGGTAATTTTCTTGGGCCACACCTGACCTTGATACACCTTTCGCCAACCTGCCTCTAACCCGACATTGTTCCTTCCACACACACCTCATGTTTGGCACTGAATTCTAATGTACGTAAATACCTGACCTCATTATGTTTCCCTTCGTCCGTTACACTTACACCTGACTCCACTGCACTTAATAATATCCAGGCTTATTTATTTTACTATAAACCCCTGACTCTCACTACTACTATACCCTGCCACACTTGATACATAGGTAATTTTATCACACTTGTCTCTCCTCGTCTTACATATTATCCATTACAGTCTTATCCATTTTACTTGGTAGTGAACTGATACACGCGACCCCCACTACACCTGCCCCCACCACCACCACCACACCTGAGACAGTGAGACAGGTGTGGGCGTGGCCAGGTGCGGGGAGGCGTGACGTCACACACGGCCAGCCAACCAGAGAGCATGTCTCATGTCGACTGGAACCTCACCACCTCGCCTCTCCTTACTGTCTCCAGGGTAAAGCCTACTAGGACTGAGTACACACCTGTCAACACTTGTCACACACTTGTCGTACTCTACATTTGTACTGCACATTTGTCATACATTTATTATACACTTTTCTTACATCTGGTATACACTTGTCACATTCCAGTCTTAATTAATTAAGTCTACATCAATCACTAATTTATGATAAAATATATAACAGAATTTCCCCTACAGGATTTGAATGTGTCTTACTTTCTCTCGTTAATATTATTTCATTACACTTCTATCAACTTTCCATCCTTTTTGTTTTTCTCTGTTGGATCAACGGCCGTCTCTCCTTCTACAAAGATTCAGAATCTCTGGTTCTTTCTTTTTCCCCAGAACTATTTATCTCATCAGTTTTCACCCTCGTCACAATCCAAGACTTCCACATGAACATTAGACATTTCCTGGAATCCCCATATACCTGCCATAAAGAAAATAAAGAACCTTGGATTTCTACTCAGTTGAAAAAGTATCATATTTAAAACCCTCCCAAGTGTTCTAGTTATATATAAAACTTTGATCTGTTCCCGTATAATATATTCCTCTCGCATGTATGAACAATCAAGCATAAATCACACACCTGTCATACCATTGTTTACTCGTCACACACGTCATTACATAAGAAACACAACTCATTGGAGTTAATATACATAGAGTAAAATATCCCCAACACTAAATAAACCCACAGGTGGTAATTTATGCTATGACTACCATGGATAATATTTAAAACATTATACTCTGTGTTTTAAGATGGTAGAACAGTATTGGTAGCCTAAATCTGGGGCAACTGATTCTTCCAAACTATTCCATAAAACAAGACACCATTAATTTTGTTAATCTCCTCCTGTTTCCTGGGATATGTTGGAGGAATCAAACGGTTCTAATGTACCAAAAGTATACTATCTCTTTAATCAAGCTTAGGATTCTTATCAAATGGCCACTTCTCCTGGGCCACACACCTGTCACGCTTCACGTCTCACACACACAAACCTGTCCCACGTTACAGTGTACTCTTGGAAATTGTCTAATATCCTTTACTCCTCCCTCTCTCCCCTGCTCTTCATCCCTCAAGTTCTCTGTACCATGTCTCCCTCCCATCTTCCCTCCCTTCCTTCTTCCTTCCCTCATGACTGGACTCCGCCCTTCCATACACATTAGTCTGGTGCCCTTCCTTTCTTCCCTCACGCCCTCCCTCCCTCCCTCCTTCCCTTCATCCATCCACTCATCCATCCACTAGTCAGTAACTTTCCTTTTCACTGATATTCACCGTTTTACTGGCTTTCTTGCCTATTTCCTCCTTCACTCCTTCACTCTCTCCATCACTCCTTTACTCTTTCACTTTTTCCCTTACTCCTTCACTCTTTCCCTCACTCCTTTACTCTTTCACTTTTTCCCTTACTCCTTCACTGTTTCCCACACTCCTTCACTCTTTCCCTTACTCCTTCACTCCTTCATTTTTTCCCTCGCTCTATCATTGTCTTATGTTGTTGTTTACTTCTTCACTTCTGCCTACTTGGTGTTCCAGAGATTAAAAGGCAGAACTAATCAGAAAAGTAAGGGAGATTGAGAGGGAAAAAAGGGAGAAATACAAAAATACAAAAATGGGGTGAAAGGAAGGTAAGAAGAAAAATAGGAAAGTAGGAGAAAGGAAAAGTTATATATAAGGAAGAAAAGGAGGGATATAAGGAAGAGAAGGAGGGATATAAGGAAGAGAAGGAGGAGGTATATAAGGAAGAGAAGGAGGTATATAAGGAAGAGAAGGAGGGATATAAGGAAGAGAAGGAGGAGGTATATAAGGAAGAGAAGGAGGGATATAAGGAAGAGAAGGAGGGATATAAGGAAGAGAACGAGGAGGTATATAAGGAAGAGAAGGAGGAATATAAGGGAAGTAAGGAGAGATATAAGGAAGAGAAGGAGAGATATAAGGAAGAGAAGGAGAGATATAAGGGAAGTAAGGAAGTTCATTTAAGGTGTTCCCTGGAGCGTCTCTCAGGTCATTAGCTCTTCCTATTCTTACCCTCCTCCTTCCTTCCTCTATTCCTTCCTCTCTTCCTTAGCCTTCTTCCTTCCTCTCTTCCTTCATTCTATCTTTTCCTAGTCTTCTTGCTCCCTCCCTACTTAATTCTTTCTTCCTCACCTTCCTTCTCCTATCTTCTTGCATCTTATCCTTCTTCCTATTCTTACCCTCCTCCTTCCTTCCTTCCTTCCTTCCTCTCTTCCTTCATTCTATCTTTTCCTAGTCTTCTTGCTCCCTCCCTACTTCCTTCTCTCTTCCTCACCTTCCTTTTCTCATCTTCTTCCTATTATTCCCCTCCTCCTTCCTTCCTTCCTTCCTCTCTTCCTTAGCCTTCTTCCTTCATTCTATCTTTTCCTAGTCTTAAATTCTTGTTCCCTCTCTACTTCCTTCTCTCTTCTTAGCCTTCCTGTTCTCCTATTATCTTATACATCTTCCTACTTTCCTACTTCCTCTCTTTTTTATCCCTCTCGCATTATTCCTACTTTCGTTCTTCCTTCCTTCTGACACTTCCTTACCTTTCTACTTCCTCTACTATTTCCTCACTTACTCTTCCCTTCCTCCTTCTTCCTCTCTTCCTCCTGCTCGCCTCTTTTATTCCACTCACTCACAATCATAATAATTATTTCCGTTTTCTTTCCCTCCCTCCTTCTTCCCTCTTCCTTCACAGTGTATAACTAACTATCTACTCCCTCTTCATTTCCTTCCCCTTCCATCTACATAATATACACTTCCATTCCGACCTTTTTCTTTTTCCCTCTGAAGCTCTCTCTCTTTCTCAGATATATTATTTTCATGTATCATTATCTACCTCTTTCACTCCTCCCCATCTCTCTCTCTCTCTCTCTCTCTCTCTCTCTCTCTCTCTCTCATTGCGTCTGGCTGGCCACACTTCACTCCTGTGTACGCGTGCCACTCGCCTGTGTGCTGTATATGTGTGTAAACCTGCGCGTATGTGCGTATTATTATTATATAGCATTTATGTGTATGTATATATGTGTATATCTGTATATTTCTGTGGATATTCCAGTATGTATATAATTGAACATACATAGCATCATTTCTAACTTACGTAATCATGAAAGAAACATACATACATACAAACATACCAAAAATGACAGTATCTATATAAAGTGTGATTAAAAATGACAGTGTGTATAATTATAAAGTGTGATTAAAAATGACAGTGTCCTATAATTATAAAGTGAGATTAAAAATGTACACAATTACTCAGTTACGAAATATAAATCAACACCCTCTCTGGCTCACTATCTACTTTACACCTAAAATCCCCAAGTCCTACACACAGTACGTAAGGAGTGTGTGAGGAACCTTGAGACATTCACTTACTTTATTATGGTAGAAATATATATAGTGAGAAAATTATACATAAGCACAAACTTGTAAAAAAATGGATAGATGAAGATAAATAGACAGATAGAATGACATAGATAGATAGATTGATTGATTGATAGATAGAGACATGAGATAGATAGATACATACCTAGGTAGATAGATAGGCATATACTGTACATAGATAGATAAACTGATTGAGAGAGAGAGAGAGAGAGAGAGAGAGAGAGAGAGAGAGAGAGAGAGAGAGAGAGAGAGAGAGACAACAATATGGCGGACTCTCCCAGACCACAATGTAACACGGAGCTAACCTTATAATCCTCTGTGGTGAAGGAAGGTAGGTAGGTAGGTAGGTAGGTAGCATGTCTGTCTGCCTTCCCTCCATCCACCCCTCCTCTTTCCTCACACTCTCCTCTTTCCTCTTCTTACTAACACTAACTCCTAACTCGCTCTATCTTCATTCCTGTCTGGCTTCCTTTCCTCCATCCCTCCCTCCTCTTTCCTCACACTCTCCTCATTCCTCTTCTTACTAACACCAATTCCTAACTCACTCTCTCTTCATTCTTTTCTACTACCATTTTCAACTATATCTTCTACTTATTCTCATATCTCTTCCCTCCATTTCATTTCTTTTATTTATTATTCTTACCCTCACTTTTCTTCTCTTATCATACACTCTTTAAATCTTTCCAATATGTTCCTTTTACCTATAATATCATTCCTTCTTAATATTTCCAGTTTCCTTCCCCTCTCCTTTCACCTTCATCATTCCCATTAAGGGTGTGTGGGAGTAGGGGACAGACAGGCTTGGTTGGGAGGGTGCGGGAATAGAGGGACAGACAGGCTTGGTTGGGAGGGTGCGGGAATAGGGGGACAGACAGGCTTGGGGTGGGTAGAAAGCATACTTTGGAGGAATCAAGGCACTGCAATGTAACACAAGTGAATGACCCCCTTACTCCATATATCTATTCTGCCTCAAGAAATTATTATGGTGTTTATGTCTGTCTGTGACTCTTGTGGGGCAAAGATATTTTTAAAGTAAAGTTTTCAAGGTTTTGGGTTCTTTACAAATGTCACATTATATAGATGGAGACAGTGGAGCTTCATGGTGTTGTTTGTCACCTCCCATTTTGGTTAAGAACTATGTGATTAAATATATGAGAATTGGAGGCATCTGATTCCTCCTGACTATGCCACGAAACAAGCTCCTTCCATATAGGTGGTGTTTCGTGGTAATAATAGAAGGTCACGTTTACCTCCAAATTTTATAATACATCACAGGGTTCCTTAAGTGTCAAGGTAGTTTTCTGTTATTGAATTTCGACTAATGCCAGATGATGATTTTGCTTTGTCCAAGTAGCAGACAACATAAGACACTAATAATATTAAGTATAATGATGATGATGATGATAATGTTGATGATGATGATGACGTCACATAAGATTAGCTAACCACCACCAGATGATAATGATGATGATGATGATGATGATATATTATAGAGAGTATATTGTGTCAGAGGTCATTACTATATTTACTGTCAATTAAAGTTTATATTAGACTTGAGATATGGTCTGTAATGATCATAAATTACATGTTATTAGGAGCAGATAACAGGCTGATGGATAATATAGATGTACCGTACACAGACAGATAAATATTAAACATACAGACATAATGACAATAAAACATATAATTACGATACAGAGAGAGAGAGAGAGAGAGAGAGAGAGAGAGAGAGAGAGAGAGAGAGAGAGAGAGAGAGAGTAACCTTGGATCATGAAAGATGCAAACACCTTTTTCCACCACTGTTTTGTCTAGAGCTGTCAGTCTGTCTCTTGGTCTGTTTGTCTGTCTATTTAGATGTCTCCCTGACTCTTCCTGTCTATTTAGATGTCTCCCTGACTCCCCATGTCTGTGTATGTTTGTTTGTTTCGGTCTGTCAATTAGTTTGTCTTTTGTCTTCCTGTATATTTCTGGTTAGGTATATAACGAACACTAAACTGCCAAACATTGTATTTAATAATAATATTTTATACATGTAGGTCTCCCTGTTTGAGTTTAAATATTTCTCTCTCTCCCTACCTCTCTCTCTCTCTCTCTCTCTCTCTCTCTCTCTCTCTCTCTCTCTCTCTCTCTCTCTCTCTCTCTCTCTCTCTCTATCCCTCTCTCTCTCTCTCTTTCTTGCCAGTGTATAAGTTCATTGTCCTCCCGGTTATCTCACTTAATCATAAGAATAACAATCCTAAGATATTTTTACATTGTTATAAAGTGCAGTGTTGGCATCAAAATACACAATTTTTTCCAAGAGAGAAAAAAACACCCTTGAAAAGTAAAGAAAGAATGTAAATGAGAGTCAACACAAGGAGGGGTGATGATGGGAGCGGAAGGAGAGAAAAAAGATGATAAACCAACGATTGAACAAGAAAAACAAAGTGTCGGTGTAATGAGGAAGAGCAAGAAAAGTGAGGTAAGAGGAAGAAGAGGCAAGAAAGATGGGTGAGATGCAAAAGTTGGAGAATAGAAGAAGAAGAAAGATGGGTGAGATGCAAAAGTTGGAGAATAATAGAAGAAGAGGGAAGAAAGATGGGTAAGATGCAAAAGTTGGAGAATAGAAGAAGAAGAAAGAATGGGTGAGATGCAAAAGTTGGAGAATAATAGAAGAAGAAGGAAGAAAGATGGGTAAGATGCAAAAGTTGGAGAATAGAAGAAGAAGAAATGCTAAGAGTATAATAAAGAGAATGAAAAGAGGGAGAATGAAACAATTAAGCAACACCATATTAAGTTCAAGATGTTTACTCTTTCAAGACGAAGGTGATATTTCATAATATTATCATTATTACACCGTGTTTTAACTCTTATTAACTGGGGTCATGTTCCCTAGTTAAAATTAAATATCATATTATGTACTTAAGCCTTTAAAACATCCCCATACATGCTAAGTATCCTAGAACCCATACAGAGAGAGAGAGAGAGAGAGAGAGAGAGAGAGAGAGAGAGAGAGAGAGAGAGAGAGAGAGAGAGAGAGAGAGAGAGAGAGAAGGTTGGGTAATATTATATAAAAGCAGACAGGATAACCACAAGGTCATTAAACACATAAAATAATGTCCTTCCTTCCTCGACCCTCACAGTGTATTTACTTTACTTCTCATAGTCTACATTCAACTCTCCTCTGTCTTTTTTCTCATACCTTTAATATCAGTCTCCTCCACCTTCGCATACTTAGTCTCCTGCCCAGTATCCAAGTTCTCATTTTCACCTCTTCTTTGGCCTGTCTCCCCCCTATCCCCTCCTTCTACAGCCTGTTCTATTTCTTTCTCTTTCTCCTCATCAACGTTAAGTCTTTCTCCTTTTCCCTCTTTCTCTCTCCATCCCTCCCGTCCCTTTTCTGTCTCACTCCCTCTCTTCCTAACAATAATACACTTTCCTCTCTTTTACCTTTTCTCCATTTCCCTTCCCTTTCATATTTCTCACATATCTTCCCACCACTATTTCCACAACCAACCATTTTTACACTGCTGTCATACCTCTTTATTTTATTTTATTACCCTCACTTCCTCCCCATTTAATTCTTTTTATCCATTTCACTCTTTTCTTCCCACTTCATTTTTTCTCGACTTACCTCCTCTTCACTATAGAGAGGTAGACAGACAAACAGACAGACTATCAGACAATCATATAGACAGACAATTAAACAGACAAATAAACGAGTAATAAATAAAGTATTGTAGGTTGGTGTAAAGACTGGTAGATGGACAGACACATAATAAGTAGATAGATTAAAAGGCATACTAGAAAAGTCACCATAAATAATTCAGTAGCCACCTCTTTCTTATTCCTTGTCTCCTTCCATTCTCTTGACACTTGACACTTGACACTCACAAACACATTAAAAACTCTATTCCGTCCAATTTGTAAAACTCTCTACTCCCCATTCATCACTTCTTTACACCCGTTGGCTAACTCCTACCCAAGCCACTACTGTAGATTCCCGTTTGATACAGGAAGTGACCCTCTCCTCCTGAGTACCCCCAGTGTAAACCCTCCCCCTCATCCCCCCCCCCCTCACGCTCCACCTTGGTCATGACCCTTTACAATTGTTGTCTGAGTTACTTGTTTTTATTTTATTGTTTACGGGTTGTGTGTTTGTAGGTGTATTTATGTGTGTCTGAGAGTGGTGTTACATGTTTGAGAAATTTGATTTTACCTGTATACTTGTGGATTTATCATTGCCACGTGCCACAACTGCTTGGTGAGGCACTAGCTAAGCACCACAAGTGTCATGTGAAACACATGTCACGTGTTACAGCTTTCACATTAAACTCTTACTAAAAGACACACATCTTACACAACACTTGGTTCCGGCCACAAGTGCCAACCTGCCATGGGCTATGATTGCTTTGTGCATCACCTGCCACGTGCCAAAAAACCCTTATGTAACAAACGCTGGATGCTGATTCATCTAAATATCTCAACCATCAGCACGTCCTATATCTGTGACTTATGTTACTGAGTAAATAAAGTTCTAGAAGTCTGACATGGCCTACACGATGAAGGAATAACAGTTATATAGGTTTATTATACTTTCCTGTCAATACAACGCGAAAATTCCACGGAAGACTGGTCGTTTTGATCAAATAGCTACTGGTATTTTGTTTTTGTTTTACAGTAATTGAGAACATCTAGTCTTGGCGTTGCATGATAATTCTCTAGTAAACTTAAAATGTTGTTACCGTTATACCTGTTTCGACACACACCTGCCAAGTCTCCTTCACACACACATAACATATTCATCCAATATATACTACCTGCCTGCCTCTCTACTACTACTACTACTACTACTACTACTACTACTACTACTACTACTACTACTACTACTACTACTACTACTACTACTACTACTACTACTACTACTACTAC
>JAWZYT010005646.1:0-15000 GCA_034508575.1 Petrolisthes manimaculis
CTCTTTTCCTCCACCCTCTTTTCCTCCCGCCTTGACCTCCTTTCATATTTTCCCTCTCCTTTTCCTTATATTCCCTTCGTGTACTTTCTTCTCCTTTCATGTTTTCCCTCCCCTCCCTCTTCCCCTTCCTTTCCTTTCTTCTCCTTTCATGTTTTCCCTCTCCTTCCCTCTTTTTTTCTTCTTTTCCACTCCTCACCTCCCCTTTCACGATTTCCTTGCCTTTCCCCATCTTTCCCTTCCTTTCCTCTCTTCTACTTTTATTTTTTCCCTATCATTCTTCCCCATTCTATATTGTATCTCTTCTCCTTTCCTATTATCCATCACCTTCCCCTTATTATCCTTCCTTTCCTCTCTCCTCCTTTCCGTCCTCTCATTTGCAGCATTTCTTTGTTCCTTCGTTGTGTGTCCATTCTTCCGCTACCATTTTCCCCGAATCCTTGTACCCTTTTGTATCGCATCTCTCAACTTTCTCCCTCGTCGGGCTAACCCTCTTTACCCCCTTCTCTATCATGTCCCGACCCCCAACTCCTCGTCTCCACCCTACCCTCCCGTCTTCATATTTCCTCCCCCATCTCCATTTCTATTTCCTCCAAAACCTTTCTTACTTCACTCTCTCTCTCTATCTCTCTCTCTCTCTCTATCTATCTATCTATCTATCTATCTATCTATCTCTCTCTTTCTCTCTCTCTCTCTCTCCATCTATCTCATTCTTCCGCCTATCCACCAACCAGCTTCTTCTCTTGCCTTCCCTATCATCATCCCTTTCATATATAATTGAACCTTGTCGCCCATCTCACCTCCCTTCTGTTGTCTCCAATCCACTTTTCTGCCCGGCCACCCTTGTTATCCAATCTTCTACCTCCCTGCCTCCCTCCCTCCCTCCCTCACGTCCTTACCTCCCCCTATCTTCCATACGCCTTCTCTTGTCTCTCCTCTTATCTCACTCCCTACACCTATCCTTATCACACACACACACATGCACACACTCACACTCAAACACACATGCACTCTCTCTCTCTCTCTCTCTCACACACACACACACACACACACACACACATCTTGCAAGCCACTCAAGAATTCTCCTCTCCTTCTCACCCAGTAACTCTCCCATGCAGCTCTGGCCCCGTTGCCTACTGTAGGCTCGAACCAATTGCCAGGTGACCTTTACGAGTCCCATCACACCGTCTCTCTCGACCTGTTGGGGGAAGGGGGGAGTAAGTTGAGGAAGAGGTGCAGCAACATTTGGTAAAAGTTCAAGAATAGAAGGAACATTAGGATACAAGATTTGGTGAAGGAAGAGAGAAAAAACGAGTGGAAGAAGAAGTAGTAGTAGTAGTAGTAGTAGTAGGGGAGCAAAATAAAAATCTTGGGTGAGCAATTCCCATCTTAAGTGGTTTGTATCTGTACGAATATTCTCCAAATACCAATAACAAATACTCTTTCGAATGTCGCCACTGCCCACCTTCCCGCGGTTACAAGATATTTTGTCGAGACCATCACGACTTTCACTTACATTGTATTTCATATTATTCTGAATAAAACATTAATTCAAGCAGCCAAAGTTATGTTTGTAGAATAAGCAAAACTTGTGTTACTTTTCTATTTTCCTATGATAGCTCCATGTTAAATTTCCACACTACATCGATCTATTTTTTTCTGCTGGAGAGATCAGAGTGGCGGGTGGGAATCAGAGCATAAACAAACAGCCTCGCCAGGATAATTAGGTTAAGTAAGCTTCGGTTGCTGGTTGAAGGTCCTATGTATTCCTTCGTCTTCCATCTCCTCTTTTCCTCCTCCTAAACTTCCTCCTCCTCCTCCTCCTCCTCCTCCTCCTCCTCCTCTCCTCCTCCTCCTCCTCCTCCTCCTCCTCCTCCTCCTCCTCCTCCTCCTCCTCCTCCTCCTCCTCCTGCGTCTTTCCCTCTTCTCCTCCCGTTCCTGCTGCAGCTGCTGTAGTGCTTATAGGGCCCCACTGAGCATAATGAAGGCTGTAAAAAACGACTTTGTCTTCATTAGCACAAAAATGCCCCTCTGTGTTTAGCTTCTCCTTCCTTGCTGTCTCCACACTCTAGTACACACACACACACACACACACACACCTGCACTTACAAGCACGCACAAGGGAACGCACACACAAATATAAACCCAAAGTTTTGCACACGCACACTCCAGAAAACACACACACACACACATACTGTACACATACGTAGTCTCATTTGTAACCACACACACACACACACCATCACCTAACATAAATTAGTGTCGTATCCTACAGTTTTGTGTGTTGATGTTCAGTGTTACGGTTTTTCTTTCCTCTCATTAGAATACCATAAGTCATGTCAGATTGTACGGTGCTCGGTTGTGTCTGTTTGTCTGTCTGGATGTGTGTGTGTGTGTGTGTCTGTCTAGATGTGTGTGTGTCTCTGCTGTCTGGATCTATAGAGACTCTGTGAAATATTTTAGCCTTCTCTAGTTAAACATTGATTCACTAACGAGTTGACGTCGCGTGAGTGTGTACATAGATCAACACAGGGTTAAGTATGTATGTACAGTGCAGTTGTGTGTATGCAGCTCTTCACACACACACACACACACACACACACACACAATATTGCCCGTGGGAAATGGAGTGGAGAGGGCAGGAGAGGGATGGCGCAAGGAATAAGGAGGGGAAGGAAGGAATGCGGAAGGAAGGGAAGGGGAAGGAAGGGGAAGGAAGGAAGCAGAAAATAATAAAGGGAGGGTGATAAACTGTGGAATGAACGGAGGGAACTGAGGAGGAATAGGGATGATGGAAGGTGGAGTAAAGGAGGAATAGAGGGAGATTGAATAAAGAAGGAAAATGAAGGAGGAATGGCGAATGAATGAAGGAAGGAAAGATGGTAGAAGTAGAACAAGAATGAAGGAAGGATGAGAGAAGGAAAGTTCAAGAAGGAAGGGAGGAGGAAGGAAAAAATGTGGAGGAAGGGAGGAAGAAAGGTGGAGGGGGAGAGAAGGAGAATGATTGAAGGATGGAAGGAAGGTGGAGGAGGAAGGAAGGAAGGTGGAGAAGTAAGGAAGGAAGGTGAAAAGGAAAGAAGGAAGGTGGAGAAGTAAGGAAGGAAGGAGAAAGATAGAAGCTGAAGGATAGAATTAAGGAAGGAAGGAGGAGGAAGGAAGTAAGGAAGGAAGGAAGAGGAAGGACGTGGGGAGTTATTAAAGCCTGGAAGCCGGTCGTCAGGGGCTGATAAATCGACCCCCAACATTCGGCTGTGTGGAGGGAGAGTGGCCACAACACACACACACACACACACACACACACACACACACACACACACACACAAGACACTCATTTCTAAAGGGCGCATAGCCATAAAAAAAGATACATACACACTCATCTACACACCTCCATACACAGACACACAAATTGACAAGCGCTAGTATGCTCATGACTAGACAGTTAGATAGATAGATTGATTAATATTTATAGCCTATATTCCACGTTTTACAAATTTTAAGGATATTGCTGAAGCAATCATCAAAGAATATAGTGTCCTCAAATTGAATGTGAAATTAATTGATTGTCATCTAATTAGGAGATAGAAGGAAGCCTTTTACATGGATGTCACCTTGGTTACGTTTAGACGGCAGCTGTAGAGTCCACTAACATAGATATTGCCAACATTGTGGTCATTTACAGGCATTATAATCCAAACATATTATATTCTCCACAATTCAGATTTCTTTTGCGAGAAATTTATATATTTGATTATATATATTTATTTATGTATACAGTATATTCAGAGAGAGAGAGAGAGAGAGAGAGAGAGAGAGAGAGAGAGAGAGAGAGAGAGAGAGAGAGAGAGAGAGAGAGAGAGAGAGAGAGAGAGAGAGAGAGAGAGAGAGAGAGAGAACCTGCAGGTCGACAAACAAACTGACAGACAGACTGACTGACTGATGAAAGAGGACAAGCAGAGATGAAGACAGAAACCATTACGTGAACAATTAGTATTGGCAACCCTCCACACCAGGATTGTATTGATCGCTTCACAAAGTCTCAACCTCCATAAAGCTGGTTAGGTCAGATGAATATAAATGTATGTATCAATGTATATTATGTATGTATGTTCGTATTGGGTATATGAAAAGTGAAGGGTGCTCAGTATTTACAGTTTTTTAATTTAGTTAAATGGGTTCAGTCAAGTTTAGAATATATATTTATAAGCTAGCTTAGGTGAGACATTGTTCAGTTTTTACATTATTTTTCTAGAGTATTTTTTTTTTTTTTTTTTTGGAGGTACAACCATTGTTCAGAAATACTTCACAATGGTTAGGTCTGTCATACGTCAAGTCGAAGAGGGAATTTTACTCACATACAGAATAATAAGTTGTGATTCATGGGTTTTATGTGGCAAATATGTACCAATTTCCCTTCCAAATGATGCTCTGTTGAGTAAATTTCAGTGTTTACAAGTTGTAGGTGCGTATAATAGTTGTATAAATGTGTGATGTAATCTGTCTTGGTTTTCAATACATTATGTGAAAAAGATCAGAAATGAGATGCGTACATAGCTATTTTTCGCTTGCCTTAAAGAGAAAAATAGTGTAAAGGTCAAATCCACGTCGTATATGTATACATTCATAGATTCTACACACATGGAACGCGTTCACCTAAAAGCAATATTCTCTCTGGTGATGGTAGTGGTGATGGTGGTGGTAGTGGTGGTGGTGGTGGTGGTGGTGGTGATGGTGGTGGTGAGAATGAGGGTAAGAGCACTATAGGGGTGACATGTGGTGGTGGTGAGAATAGGGGTGACATGCGGTGGTGGTGATGGTGGTGGTGAGGATGAGGGTAAGAGCTCTATAGGGGTGACATGTGGTGGGGTACTATCAACACACCTGTCTTCATACGACATACATAGGGTGTCGTGTGATGGGGTACTTGTAGTGTAATATAGAGTGGTAAATCCACCTTTATTATATATATACACACACACACACTTGATACACACACACACACACACACACACACACACACACACACACACACACACACACACACACACACACAAGTACACAAACACTAGGGAACTGACATGGTGAGAGACGAGCACATGGGAATATTCCGAGAACCCTAACACTAAAGCTGTATTGAACTGTGAGGTTGTTTTATGGTTATTATAGTCGTTGTAATCTGCTCCTATCTCTTCTCGGTAAAGCTGCATGGATTAAGGATCGTTAAACTCAAACGATGAACACATTTTAGTTATTATTGAGTATTTAAGAACGACCCGTAGCATTGGAATAACCCCAGACAGTTAGTAAATAATTAATCTCTTCATAAGTTTGGACATGTTGGAGTAATAATTGCTTCTCATTCCTTATATATTTATGCTTATCTCTTAATCCACATTCCACCTTCCATGATTCTATTTCACTATCATATATCTTTACCTCCCCTACTCACTCACTCACTCACTCACTCACTTACTCACTCAGTTCGCTCTACATTCATACTCGCTTACTTTAAACACTTACCTTCTTCTCTTTTCTCCCTTATGTTCATCTCACTGGACTCGCTTTACATTCCTTCTCACTTACTATCTCCTCTCCTCTCCTCTCCCCTGTTGCCTCTTTTCATTCATCTCAAATTCCTATCCCTTCATTTCACCCGCTTCAAATACTCACTCCTATACTCACTCCCTTCCCTCTCCCTCTTACTCTCTCCTATGATATAACTCGTTTTTATTTCTACTCACTCGCACCCCTCTCTTACTCACTTCACTCGACCTCACGTTACTCTCCTCTGCAGTTCTGTTCTCCCACTCCCCTCACTCCTTTTTAACTCGCTCACTACTCTCATTTCGCACTCACTCCTCTCTCTTTTTACTCTTACTCATTCGCTCCCAAAAATGCTCAATCACTCCACCTGACTTCCCACTCCTGTTTACTCCCTCGCTTCCCATCTACTCCAAACTCCTCCTCCTCCTCCTCCTCCTCCTCCTCCTCATCCTGCTCCTGCTCCTGCTCCTGCTCCTCCTCCTCCTCCTCCTCCTCCTCCTCCTCCTCCTCCTCCTCCTCCTCCTCCTCCTCACCTCACTCGCTGTCAGCTCCTGTCTGCCCCTACACTGCCTGGCGTAATGGTGGTGAGGCGAGTGAAGGTAATGGGTGTTATGGGCGGTGGATTCTGCTGTTAGTGGTGACACCCCCCCTACTTCACCCATTACTGTGTCGTCGTTCAGGTGTGTGTGTGTGCGTGTGTGTGTGTGTGTGTGTGTGTGTGAAGCTTGTTTTTGTGTGTGCCTGTGTGTAGGTTGTTCAAGGCTGCGTTGTGTATGTGTGTATGTATGTATGTAAGCGTGTGTGTGTATGTAAGTTATTGAAGTGTGTGTGGAATATTCAGGTTTGGTGAAGGGATGATCCTCGCTTATCTCTCCTCTCCCAGTGTGTATCATTTCCCTTCCCTCTTCCGTAGCCTCAGCAACTCCCTATATGTTTGTTTTTGTCTCCCTGAACTCCTCCAATACTTTCTTGTACCTTTCTCTTATGTCTCTTTTGCTCTCTCTCTCTCTCCCTCCTTGTCCCTTCCTCCCCTCTTCCCCTAACACCCTAACTCTCTGTCCCTTCCTCCACTCTTCCCCTAACACCCTGTCTGTCCCTTCCTCTTCCTGTCTCACCTTCTATGTCTCATATTCTTCCCTTTCCTCTCCGTCCTTGTCTACCTCTTCCCCTTCCTCTCTTCCTTCCTCTCTTCCTTCCTCTCTTCCTTCCTCTCTTCCTTCCTCTCTTCCTTCCTTCCTCATCACCGTTCCTAGGAGAGTGCCTTCAGTGATCCTTCAGGCTGTACATCCTTCCTGTCTTCTAACAAATGTTCTCTTATTGTCGTGAGGATGTCCTTGGTACTCTTCATTTCAACACAACATTACTCTTGGCCTATTTCCTCCTCTGACAACCGTATCCTTGTCGTCCTCTTTTTCCATACAACCACACACACACACACACACACACACACACACACACACACACACACACACACACACACACCCTTAGCCTCCTATTTTCCCACACAACCATCCATACTCTCTGCCTCGTTTATCGTCTCATTGTAGCCATACCGGTACCCTTAGCTTTTGTTCCCCTTGTAGCCAGACTCGTATATAGCTTCCTTTCCTCTATCTCGTTTTTCCCCTAATGACCACATCCTTCACGTACTTTATCCCGTTGTCACACTGTTTGTTGGCATCCCTCCCTCAACCGTAAATGTGCTTTTGTTATCAATTTCCTTTCTGTGAAGTATATGGCCGTCATCCGCACCCAAGCCACAGTAGTCGTCCTTTTCCACCTCACTAGCACCACGTCTTTCATCCTTCACAAGCATCCCCTCAGGCCTCTCCACATTAATCGTTCTTCTCGCTCACACAAGCATTGCCCCTCGCACTCAACACACTATAGGCGTCCTTCCCTCTCTCTCCAGCCTACCCTCCACGCCCTCAGCTTGTTAGCAGCTCGTCCTCCAGCCCCTCCTCCCTCAGGCAATCACAGATGAGTACGCTTCTCTTCTGCTTTCTCCCCCCACAAGCACTGATGTGTGCCCTCTCATCTTCTCCTTTTGCTTTTATGGTTCGATATGTCTTTGTCGAGGGCGATGTTAAACCTCACTTTCCTCTCTCCCATGCACCTTTCGACCCTCTCCCACCCAGACTCCTCTCTTCCTTCCTACTCAACTCTCCTACCCTTCTCCCTCTTCCTCGTTTACCCTCCTCTCCCTTCCTCATCCACCCTTCAACTCTTCCGTTTCCCTTCCCTCTCCCCTATCTCATTCGACTCTCCCCCTCGACTCTCAGTGGTTTGGAGGAGGTTTGAACAGTGTGTGCAAAGATATGGAGACCTCGGCACTGGTTTCTTCCACATGAGGACCTCACAACCATTAGTTGTGAGGGAGAATGTGAGAGCCAAGCCAGGGACTCCATCCAAGCTTCTTCTCACCCACTTGTGTGCGTCCGGTTCGTTAACAGTGTGTGTGTGTGTGTGTGTGTGTTGTAAATGCTACCCTGATATTTACAAAATAATATCGATTAACAATAGCGTCTAATGCTTCAGAAACCTGATCGAAATATCGTATAGGAATAACAGCTTAGGAGAGTTGGTGAACGTTTTCACTCAAATGAAACAAATGATTCTTGAATATGATGTAGTTGATTGGTGACTCACATATATAGGCCTAGTGAGAGATAATGTAGCTGGCTGTGTTAAGCATCATGAATGTCCTGCTGTGTCTCCCGTCGTGTTGCTTCAATAGGATCGTCTACCTCTCTTAATTAATAATGTTACTTGGTCCGACACATTAATTACAGGTGCACACTTGTGTCAAAACCATAGCTGCCCTGGAGTTTGATTAATTCTCTTTGAACGGCATTATTAGAATGATATTACATCTGGTTAGCAGGTCTGAATGACGTCTATACTTTGTAATCAGTATGACGTCCATCCTACATGTTCTATTCATAAGGAAAGTAATTAGTTCATTACTGACGTAGGAGGCATTATAGAAATTTATTACTTTTTCAATGTGTTTACCCTTTATGATTCAGTGTTAAATGTGACTACAGTTTGGTCACTGAATTGGAGGCTGCTAATACCACCTGGATTATTACTGTTACACACACATTTTTATTATTTATATCTGCATGTATAAAACTTCTCTTTTACAACGTGTGGTATATATTTCACTGGCTTATGTAACATGCACTATTTTAACACCGACCATATAATACTGTGTATATATAGTTATCCACCAATCCCCACAATACAATTATATGTTTTAACCAATCCGTGTTATTTATGTGTGTCGTGTTGTGTTATATGTTGTAGCAGTAGATGACAGTGTTTGGGAGGCCTTGTAACTAACTAACTAACTAACTAACTAGACACGTATTTGGGATGCTTTTTAACTAACTAACTAACTAACTAACTAACTAACTAACTAACTAACTAACTAACTAACTAACTAACTAACTAACTAACTAACTAACTAACTAACTAACTAACTAGACACGTATTTGGGATGCCTTGTAACTAACTAACTAACTAACTAACTAACTAACTAGACACGTGTTCACCGGTATAATGAAGGTAGGATGAGTAGAGGTGCTAATGAGGCTTCTGTTATTCACAAGTGCCTTAATGACGTGTTTATGTAGAGGTGATAGTGACACATTTCTCCCCGAGTTGTACAGTTGGAAGGAAGCAAAGTATACATAATTATTTTTAGAGTTCTTTTCTTTCAGAGGGTAACTTGGTCCATGGCTTGGCTTGTGGCCTATTGTATTTATATATATTTTTTTATCATCTGTGCGTGACTATGATACATAAGCCTTGTTCTACCATCTTACTGACGTTAAGAAGTATATTATTATTTACTTGAGAAAATGTTATGTTGTTTGAAATTCGGAGGATAAGCGATTCCTCCAAACTGTGTCACAAAATTAGTGTAATTAGTGTTACAAATTAGTGTATTAGTGTTACAAATTAGTGTATTAGTGTTACAAATTAGTGTATTAGTGTTACAAATTAGTGTATTAGTGTTACAAATTAGTGTATTAGTGTTACAAATTAGTGTATTTTGAAGACGACCATAGCTTGAAGGAATAATCTCGACTTAAATTCAATATTACGATGATATGTTATGATGACCTTCAATGACAGGTGCACGTGGGGTGAGAATTTTTTTTTATTTTGTCTCTCTCTCTCTCTCTCTCTACCTCAAACCTATCACCCTCCAGAGACTGAGAACTAAAGTGTACACGCAGACAAACTTTTATTGACAGGTCCAGTTGGGATTGATAATTCAGATTTTCTCTTCATAATATTCTCACCCTACTTAGACATATAAAAAAAATGTATTGTGTTCTTTAAGAGGAGTTTTTTTTTTTAATTGGAGCGTCTTAATTCGTCTAAAGTATGCCAGGAAACAGGACGAGATTAACAAATATAATGGGGGTTTGTTGCTTGAAATTGTTTGGAGGAATCAGTTGCTCAAGAATTACCAACATGAGAATCATCCCTTAAAAGAAAAGTCTATTTGTGTTCGTAATTATGTGTTTCTGTCTCGCCCTCAGGTCCACCATCCACCCGAGACTGAGAACTGGGACCTGGACATCACCTCTGTAACCTTTCGGGATTCTGGCGTGTACGAATGTCAAGTGTCCACCAGTCCCAAGGTCTCACTCCCCATTCTCCTCACTGTACTCGGTAAGTCACACACACACACACACACACGCGAACTGAACTATGAGTGGTGTGATGTACTGACTGTGAGTGGTGTGGTGTAGTGACTCTGAGTGGTGTGGTGTAGTGACTCTGAGTGGTGTAGGGTAGTTACTGTGAGTGGTGTGGTGTGGTGAGGTGAAGTAAGTCGAGATCACTTGTTCTGGATAAATATGTTGGGTCAAGTACAGTATTTATGGCCATTGTGGCAAGTGTCTCTCTTTATGGGCAGCCATTACACGCTAGTACTCATGGACACTTAGGGGCAGTTACTTATTCTATGTATGTATTGCACGCATACGTATTATATGTACAGTTAGGGAATAAAGTGTCTGAACACTGTTGTTTACGTGGGAATATATGAGGATAGGTGAGAGAGAGAGAGATTCAGATTCAGATTCAGATTCAGATTCTTTATTTCCACCAAGGTGGTTATTACACAACATACATCAATATATAAAAGTAAATCTATGCATACAATATGTTTAAACAATCAAGAAAAACGTCTGCACAATCTTATGGTATAAAATCAAAGAGTGAGTAAGTGCAGCACCATAATGTTAAGTCAGTAAAATCATGAAGGACTAAAAATAAATTAATATATACATGTACTACATTTAAAACATTGTTATAAAACAACAATAAAACATATCCGAAAAATTCATTTACATATTTTCTGTTAAAAGAAATTTCTTAAGTTTAGCCTTAAAAGTGTTGAGTGTAGATGCCTGTGTGAGAGAGAGAGAGAGAGAAAGAGAGAGAGAGAGAGACAGAGAGAGTTGAAGTTGGTTAAGTAAGTATTGGCATGACTGGTGGTGTGTTTTTACAGTGGAATGTAATGTGGTAGTCACTGGCTGGCCGAAACTGACTGAAAAACTCACATTGATTCCTTTACCTAATCTTCCGGCTTCTCTTCCTCCTCTTCTAACTTTTGCAGTTCATGGGAGAAATTGGTTATGTTAACCTGAAGGACAACTGAAGCCTCCAAAGTATGTCACGAAACAGATCCCATATTGATGTTATTGAGTATTGATGATACTTCCCTTTAATTAAGATCTATATCCAAATCTCTTATCAATCAAGTGAGTGTGTGTATGTGTGTATATGAGTAGCCTATATGTGTATGCTTCCATATGTGTGTGTATAGGGGTGTGAATTGTCTGTGTGTGTTTGTTTGAGTTTATGTGTGTGTGAACATGAGTAGCCTATATGTGTAATGTGTATGCTTCCATGTGTATATGTATAGGGGTGTGAATTGTCTGTGTGTGTTTGAGTTTCTGTGTGTGTGTGTGTGCGTGTATGTGTGACATTTTGCATGGTGAGTAAGAGTGCAAGAAGGCATGAAACAATGTGTGAAGTGTGCATACTGCATGAAGGAGGAATCCTGATGTGTGTGTGGTGCGTGAAAACCTTCCATGTTGGTGCCTTTGTGTCTGTGTGTCTGTATGTGTGTGCATGAAAGACTGCATTATGTATGGGTTTACATATTGCTTAGAAACAATGGTGTGTGTGTGTGTTAGAGAGAGAGAGAGAGAGATTATGTCATTTATGTGCATTTCATGGAAGATGAGTCCTATATAAATTTTGTCCATGTAAATACATGTATTTATATCTTTACGTTTTTGGGGTGTATTTATTATGGTAGGTACTATGGTGCACAAGAGTTCGTTCCCTCAGACTGACACAATAGGACTGAATTTTCTGTGGTGCGTAACAACAAGACACAATAATTCGCCATCTGTCGACACTCAATTGTTTAATAGCTTGAGCCGCTGGAGATTAAGTTTTACTGTACCTGGCTAAGAGAAGGAACTTTGGTGCACTGGAGTAGGGCAACGCGGGTAAGAACTGTATGTATTATGCATAACAGAAACAGCATGACTCACTACGACAGATGGGGGTGTTTGGTTTGTGTGTACGTGGTATTTATTTTTGCAGTGTGTGTGATGGATGTGTGAATAGTATATAGAAAACAAAATATCTCTCTGTCTGCCTTTTTGTGTTTGATTGTCTGTCTGCTCATGTGGCTGTTTGATTGTCAGTCAGGTAGTCAGTTTGTCTGCCTGTATGTACACATGTCAGGAGTACAGTAAGTGTACATAAAAAGCAGACAAATATTAGTTTTTGTTTTTTTCTCTGTCTCTCTCGAAGTGTTTCCTATCAGCTGCTGGTGGTTCTGGATGAAGTGGGAGGTGCTGGATCGAAGAACAAGAAATATCATAACGTTTAGACCTTATTATGTTTTCACGAACGTAATTTAAGCGTCAACGCAAATCATCGAAATGTTCTCTGGGTCCCTTTGAAAGTAAAAACAAGAAACCCTCTAAGACTCTAAGTTATCAACATTGTCACACCTTGCTAAAACAATGGAACTCACTCCCACTCACACTCGCTGGCTCATTTACAACCCCATATACAGAAAAATATGACACTATAATGATGTTTCCAGAATACATAAAAATAATCAATGGCACAGATGATTATTTTTTACCCCTCAGATATACCCGATCAATATCTTTACGAGCCAAGGACAGCGAAGTGAAGGAGCACGAATTTTTGTACAGTGACACACAGTACTCACGTTTATTGTGGCCTCGCGTGCTACAGGACCAACAGGTAGTGAATAAAGCAGCTTTTATGTGTCGCCGGCATTGGGAAACGATGCCATGTGGAAATCCTCCCCCAGTTAACATTCAGTGTCTCGGTTGTTGTGTGACTCGTCTATTTATTTATGTATGTAATCATGTATGTATGTATGTATGTATGTATTTATGTATGTATATATTCGATATGTATGTATATATTCGATATGTATGTATGTATTTATGTATGTATGTATGTATTTATGTATGTATGTATGTATTTATGTATGTATGTATTTATGTATGTATGTATGCATGAGTATGTATGCATGTATGTAATCGATATGTATGTATGTATTTATGTATGTATGTATGTACGAGTATGTATGCATGTATGTATTCGATATGTATGTATGTATGAGTATGTATGCATGTATGTATTCGATATGTATGTATGTATGTATGTATCTATAAATGTCCTGGCAGAGGGTGAAATGTATGGCTCTCGTTCTGTACATTGGCGAATTCCTACTTGCATCGAGATAATTATTGTGATATTCCTGCAATTTCCTAGGTGACTCAATTATCACATATAAAGACACCAGAGCACCACTGTCTCTTTCCTCTTAGTATACGACGTACCCAAAGCCTCTGTGAATACCATGTGTGTCAAATTAACGAATGAAATCGTTACCACTCGACCCCTTGTGATGTGCAATGGAAAAATAAACGAGTTAATAATAAATGCAGGGCAAAAAAAAAGAGAGTTAATTAGTATGGATGGCAAAGCCAGGTGGAAGGGGTCAGGTGGCAGTAATTATAAAGGTATCAATCACTCCAGTATAAGTAACATGTTATTTACCGACCTGCTGTGTGTCGTGAGGGAAGAGTCTGTTAATTAGCTCTATTGATTATCTTAAGGGGGAGGGTATACTTACGGTACATTTAGAGTCAATTGATTTCTCCACAATATGTCAGGAAAAACATAACAGATTAATTAAAAATAATGGTATGCTGTTGCTTGGACTACATTGGGTGCTACATTTGCTCCAGATTTGCCAACACATCCTCATAAGAGGCCTGTGATATTTGTTACTAGTGAATTGAAAGTTGCCTTTATTTCTTTTTTTAGGGGGGGGGGGGGGGGTATATATATTTTTTTTTTTAGCAAACTCTGCCACGAAACACAGCACCCATACTGAAGGGGTTTGTTTCGTGGCATACTCAAGGGAAAACAGAAACTTCCAATTCTTGTACCGTACACAATCATAGGGCCCTTCAGGGAGTATAGTACAGTGTTGGTAAATCAGGAGCAACTTATTACTTCAAACTATTCCAAGCAACAGGTCACCAATATTTTTATTTGTCTGGTCCTGTTTCCTGGCAAAACATCCTGCTGACTTTGACCTCTTATTAAAACACCAGACATCATGTAACTAAAACCTTGTTGTTGTCTCCGTGTACAGGGAAGCAGGCAGCAGTGATCCGGGGTCCTGGTGAGGTGTACGTACAGAGAGGCTCCACCATCAGTCTGGAGTGTGAGGTGGCGGCCGGTACGGAGGTGGTGGGGGCCGTCAGCTGGTTCAGGGGTCAACACGCCCTCAACTACAGCTCACCCAGGGGAGGCATCAGTATGGAGGTGAGGGAGGAAGGGAGGCTGGGGTACATTAGTATTGAAGTGGGAGAGGAAGGGAGGCTGGGGTACATTAATATTGAAGTGAGGGAGGAAGGGAGGCTGGGGTATATTAGTATTGAGGTGAGGGAGGGAGGTTTGAGGCTAGATTATACCACGGCCAAGAATGACTGATATTGTATTGAAGGGTAGAGTTTGTGGCTAGGAGGAGGAAGTAGTAGATAGGAAGGGAGGGAAAGTAAATGAAGGGTTGGATGTCGTCATTAAGGAAGGAAAATATGATGAGACTCGTTGAAATTGAAAGGTTGAGGGAAGTTAGTACATAAATGAGGAAAGGATGGATAAATAAAAATGTATGGTCAATTGTTTATCCAACGATTGATATTGGATGACTGTTAATATAATAGGATGATGGAGGGAGAAACTCATAGGTGTAAGTAGCAGAGTGGGTGTTGAAGGGAGATAGGCGTCAGTCAACTGTCCTATTTCTGTCGTCTGTCCAATAGTTCCATCCAGCCTTTAAACCCTCTCATAAAAGGCCGT
>JAWZYT010005646.1:20000-25000 GCA_034508575.1 Petrolisthes manimaculis
TCAGAAGTTTCGCCATCTTAAACCTCTGCTCTTAATTAAATGTTTTCTCTCAACTCGTTTCCTTATACTTTTTTATTTCATCTTCCTTTCCCGCCTCATTTTCCTCCTCCTCCTCCTCTTCTTTCTCCTCTTAACAGTATTCTTGCCTCTTCTTTTCTCCAACTTCCTCCTCCTTCTCCTCCTTCGTGTTTTTTTTTTTACCTGCACCCTACTCCACTTTTTTTCTCTCTTCTTCATTCACGTCTTATCCCTCCCCCCTACTCCCCCACCCCAACCCACTCACCCACCCCACTCACCCACCCACCCCACCCCACCCCACTCACCCACCCCAACCTTCAGCCTCTCCGAAATGTCAAGTGTATTGTCTTTTATAGTCTTGTGGAACCGAGGCCAGGTCAGTATGCATGAGTACCACTGAGGGGGGTGAGGGAGGGAGGGGGTGGGTGGGGAGGTGAGGGTGTGGGAGCGTTGGGATGAGGTGTGGTGGGGGAGGTGTGGGTGAGGAGGGTGGGAGTTAGTGGGGGCGTTGGGATGAGGTGTGGTGGGGGAGGGTGGGAGTTAGTGGGGGCGTTGGGATGAGGTATGGTGTGGGAGGTGTGGGTGAGGAGAGTGGGAGATAGTGGGAGCGTTGGGGAAGGGGAAACTTGATTAAATATTTTTGAAATGAAAAATAAATATAGCAGAAAAAAATAAACAGAGGAGCAAAATGACATTATTCTCTCTAAAAATAATCGTATTCATTCTATACACATAAATATTTAAACATTCGAGCCATCGCCTCTATTCTTAAGGACCCTGTGATCGTGTATGGGACTTGGTGGCTTTTGATTACTCCTTAATAGGCCACGAAACAAGCTCCTTTACAGTAGGTGGTGTTTCGTGGCAATATTTGAAGGACTCACACAACCTACGATATACTGACTACATAACTTAGATCTTTAATTGACACAAACCCATAGTGTTCCTTACTAGATTATTGATATCTGAACCAGAGATGGAGTTAAAAATACCTTCTCACTTGGGGGTCAGAGGCAGGAACCATTCTTTCTTTCTCTTATATTTTTTTGTCTTCCATTTCCTCTCGTTTTTATTTTCTTCTTCCTTTGTGAGTCTTTCTTTCATTGTATGTTCATCCTCGCACCTCCCCCTGCCTATTTCTTCCTTTTGTTCTTTTCATTCTTTTATATACTTTCTTTTTTATTTTGTGTTCTTTTGTTCGTATTTCTTTCTTTTAAGGTTCTCTTTCTACTTCTCTCTTTCTGGCAGTTTTTTTCGAGCAGTTTTTTTCTCTACTCCAGCCTTCTTCTAGTTAGTGATACCCTTCCGGAAATTCTCAGCTCTCTCTCTCTCACACACTCTCACTCACACTCACACTCACACTCTCTCTCACACTCACTCTCACACTGCTCCCTGCTCCTTCCTTCCCCTTCTGCATCAGTCCTAGTAATGTATATCAAGAGAGAGGGAATAAGAGAATGCAGTAAGAATAAGAGGGTCAGCAGGAAAGGATATAATACCGCCTTGGTCATTGAATAGGAAAGTAGAATTATGATAGAGACAGAACGAGTACATACACACTGACTGTAGGTAGGTAGATGTATGTATGTATGACCCCTTGTACTGTCACTTGATCCTGCTTCCCCTTGCATCCCTCGTCCGTCCTACTATTCAACTATTGCCTTCCTATCCCATGTCTGTCTCCCTGTTTTCCCTGTTATTGTTATTATTATTGTTTTTGTTTTTTAATATTATTGTTATTGTTATTATTATTATTGTTATTATTATTATTATTATTGTTATTATTATTGTTATTGTTATTTATTATTTATCTATTTATTTATTTATTTTATATTTTTTAATCTTTTGCCTGGACCCACTATAAGTATAGACAATAGTTATATATTAAAGTTGTTCTGCTTCAGGATTGTCAGTGTTGTAATATAGATAATTATTTTGTTCACGTAGCTCCAGTATTTCTTCATGTCCTGTATTTAATGTTTTAATCAAACTTTCTGATTCTGTTATGTGCAACTTTGGCAACAAAATTTTATTGCTCTTTTATGTTTCCCTATATATAATTTTATTGTCCTCTTTATGATGTCTGAATGATTTAGAAAACTTTTAGAAAAGGTTATGATTTGTCTTGGTAAAATTAAACATTACTCTCCTTGAGGAAAAGTGGAATGAGAATGGGAGAGCGTAGAAGATAAATAGTAAGAAGTGAGAGAGAAAGAGAGTGAGACAAGGAAAGGGTGGGACAACTGGTTCTCAGACGTCCTCGCCTCCAGGGACCATGTAAGGAACTCCCACATAAAACTAACCCAACGACGGAACCGAACAAATTGCAAGAGTGGAGAGAGCAGTCCTAGATCACATGCCTAAACTAACCCAACGACGGTACAACTTGAAACAATAGAAAGATCAAGACCTACATCACATTCCTTATAGAAAGATCAAGACCTGCATCCCATTCCTTATAAAAAGATCTAGACCTGTATCATATTCCTTATTGTCTCATCTCCCCTGTAGATGAGACAATTATTTTCCTATCATTAACTAATCGATAATTTATGTAAAACACTAGGAAAAGATGGGAAAATTAATGATAACGAATTAGGTTGTAGCTGTTTCAAAGTATTAGATATAGAGAAGCTAAGGATGGGGATAGATAGATGGATGAGCAGTAGGGTAGGAGGAGAACACATCAGTTATGGGGAGAGTATACTTTTGATACATTGGAGTGCCTTGATTCCTCCAAAGTATGCCAGGAAACAGAGCCAGAGGAACAAAAATAATGATGGCCTGTTGCTTGGAATAGTTTGGAGGAATCAATTGCTCCGGATTTACCAACACTGTGTCCTCCCCTTAAGAGCTTCACCCCTCTATACAAATCAAGAGTAATGTGTGTTTGGATATCCTGGTAGGCCTACTACTCCTCGGGTCGTAAAGTGATTGTGTGTCAGAGTCTTGGGATGGCAATATACAAAGGACCTACAAACAGCAACAGACAGAGTGATCCTTGTGAGGTTGTTTGGTTTTAGTAGATTATCTAATTTACTTGGGAGAGGGAAAGTAGAGTAAAGATGAAGGTCCCTCCTCTCCCGCCACTCCCTCCAACAGAATCTGGCCGGAAAAGGAATAAATACCATGTTGTATGGAAAACGAAAATGGAAATTATATAGAAAAGTTGTGACAGCCCGTAAAGCATGTTCTACCATTAGACATCTTAACTGTCCCAACTTCTTGCCATATCCTGAAATTGATAAGACTTGGTTATAAAGATGCAAATGTAACTTAGAAGGAGAGGAGGGGAGGGAAGTGAAGGAAGGAAGAAAGGAAAGTAGATATCTTGTTAAGGAAAGGGAAGACGGACAGAGAAAGGACGACTGAAGGAAGTAAGATATCAAGACGGAGGGAGAGAAAGGAAAAAAAAAGGCACAATAAGAAACTGTGACGGAAGGAAGGGGTGAATATTAGATACGGTGTCCGAGAGAGGGAAGGAAGTGAAGCAATAAAGAGAAGGAAAACGAGACTGGACAATAATTGATGGAGATTATGGTCTCAATAACAAGTAATAGTAAGGAAGGATAACAATGTCGAAGAACAAAAGACCACAGATAAAATTAACAACAGCGTGTATTGTATCACTTAATTAAAGGGGATCGATGGTATACTTTTGAAAGATTAGAAAGAGCGCCTTGATTCCTCTAAAATATACCAGGAAACAGACCCAGATGAAAAAAAAAAATGGTATCCTGTTGCCTGGAATAGTTTGGAGGAATCATTTGTTCGAGATTTTACCACCCAAAACCATGTGCTATATAATTATCCCCTTTAAGTAATATATAATAATTATGTATATATAATAATAGTGTAACAGGGCATCAAATGGTCTTGCATCGGAGTTTCATCAGACGAGTTTAATTATATATATTTTTTTTCTCTTCTCAGTCCTATTGTTGCCTGAGACCCGAACGTAATTAATGTTCGTAATAATGGCGTCTATCATGTTGTGTGTTTCATATTTTAAGTCCTTCCAGTGCTTTGTATTTTTCCTTTATTATGTTCTCAAGGTTTATAGTATGTTAATAGTTGCCGCCATCAGTGTGAACAGTTCGGTTTTTGTAATATCTGATAGTGGAGAAATTAAACACCAAAATGGAAGGAAATTAAGTATATTAATGATTCGATTAATACACTTTCATCTTTACTGATAGCCATACAAATACACACTTTCTTTACATAAATTATTACTACTTGTTTCTAATGTCCGTTTATGTGTAGATAATAAGTAATTATCTCTAGGGTATGTGTAGGAAAATTAATAATAATAACAAAACGCAGTTGGATGCCACCATTTACGAAAGTAGTATCGAAATTTGCCGTAATTATCTCGTTGTAGCGGAGCGTGATGCAGGGATGTGTTGCCACCAAGTCCTATAGGGTACAGGGAATGTCATGGGTTCTCCTCATTATCAGTAACAAATGAATGTATGTGCAAGCTTTCCTTCACCCCAATATGACTCACTATCCTGAATTAATGTAAGGGTACATAAGCTTCCTTAAATGACCTAAGCAAACTAAAATAACTTAATTAACTTGACTAGCCATAAGTAACTTAATCATGACATATTTAAAGTGATTGAACGCTTGAATAACGTCTGATAACCTCATCGTAAATATCTTATTTCTGTACAGTATACATATATATATATATATATATATATATATATATATATATATATATATATATATATATATATATATATATATATATATATATATATATATATATATATATATATATATATATATATATATATATATATATATATACTGTGAAAGACTTTAAAGTACTGGTGTGGTGTTGTGGGTTACATGACCATGGCTCCATGTCAAACTTTGCCACCAACTTCACCACAATTTCCTGTCGTCCTCCAGCCGTTGCTTTGAAATGTTAGCCTTCTTGATGGTTACTAATTTTAAGGGGCGTCCTGGTT
>JAWZYT010005646.1:30000-80000 GCA_034508575.1 Petrolisthes manimaculis
CTCCCTTCCATTCTTTTGTAGCCCACCTGCTGCTTTCCACACGTACTCCACACAAGCTTAGATTACTGTATGCTTGTGCTTCACACACCCCTGTATTCACGCCCTTATGAAACTCCAATACCACCCCTGTGAAAGTTATCAGCTTCACACACGTGTTGCCACCATGCACACCTTCACTGATTTATACCATACACCTGCTGACCACATCTGCCTCGTTCCTACACCTGCAGCTACACTCCTTTTATACTTGGCTGTCTACATCATCATCAAAATAATAATGATAATAATATTGTTCTTACTTTCATCATCATTAAGACCTCATTCATCTCTTCAAAATTATTTAACTATCTCTTTAACCTGCTTCATATTGCTGGTACCTATTATCACTCTTTCCCTTCATTACTCCTGGGAAATAAGTTGTTTTGCACTTTGTATATTATCACGTATTACAAGTACTTGGTGGGTCAGTCTTGTTAGCCATTGTAAACGCTATTAATGTGACTTGCAAGAGAATGTATTGTACTTAATCTGGGGTGATATATAGTTCTTGTTGGTCTCTGTGGACACTAAATGAGGTAGTAAGTTGGAAGCGACTGACAAATATCCGAGCAGGAGACCTTATCGTTCGTGAAAGACTGGGACTTGACTAGGGTGTGTGTGTGTTTGGGTGCATGTATGTGTGTATGTGTTAGGGTGCATGTGTGTGTATGTTTGGATGCATGTATGTGTGTGTGTTAGGGTGCATGTATGCGTGTATGTGTTTGGGTGCATGTGTGTATGTGTGTGTTTGGGTGCATGTGTGTGTATGTTTGGATGCATGTATGTATGTGTGTTAGGGTGCATGTATGCGTGTATGTGTTTGGGTGAATGTGTGTGTGTGTGTTGTGGTGATGGTGGTGGTGGTGGTGGTATTATTCTTCCATTGTTATTATTTTTCCATTCTTCCTTTGTGGTCATTATTTCACACTCTCCTGCTCGGGAAACACAAACGCGTCGTCCTCTTGTCATATATTCTGGAGGTTTCAACGATTCAATTCACCGGTGCTGCATATTTCCCAAAACTCTCTGTCTGACATTGTATGGTGTTTTGTGTGTGTGTCCTTGGGATGGGTCATGGGTTCAGGGGGTCGATTTCCAATGCACCGATTCCGTTCTTAGTAATACGGTGTTAGATTCACTTTTCGCGTGTTTATTAGTTACAGATAAGTCACTTTTTGTGTAGTTTGTCTGGGATTGCAAGTCATTTACCAGATAAAGCCAAGAAAAAATAAAAATAAATACATACATAATCATATAAGTAAATAAACGTAAAAAGAATATATAAAATTAAGATAAAAATAATGGAATATTTGCTTGCTGACTGCCTTAAATATGTACCCACCTTCAGTCTGTTATCGCAATGTATTATTCTTTATCTCGATGCCATGCCAACTCCTCGCTGTAATCCCTGTGTGTCTCGCTCATTGTAGGTTCCCTGATTTATTTGCACTGTGTTATTATATGATTTTATGAATGACTTAACCTGTCGTCTATTATCTTTATGAATGACTTAACCTGACGTCTATTATCTTTATGACTTTCTTCTGGTTAAGACTTTCTTATGTTTGTTTCACTGTCATCTCTCTCTCGATCTGTTTGTGTCATCCTATCACGTGTTTTGCTTGGAGTACTATGGCATCTGTTTGTCCTATACTCAGTCGTCCTTCAGAAAAAAACATCTACATTTCAAAGTACTTTCATACCCAGAACCATGGCTCGCCTAATTTCAGTTTACAACATTTCATATCGACTCGTTTACACCACATTTTCTTCATGGATGGAAGACGTTTTTAGTTTCTGACTTTCTGTTGTCGTCTGTGAAAAAAAATCGTATTCAACTTTCTTGTGTATAAAAATGCATTACACTAAAATTGTACTTGGTTATTCTCAGCCGATTTTGCTCTCCTTTTGCCTTACTCCCCGCCTGTTTTCCTCGTTATCCGCCTGCTTACTTACTTTACTGGCTATCTCCCTGCCAACCACTCGCGTGCTTATCTTAATTTTCAGTATAAGTGGGCCATAGATCAGGTTTAGGAGAGGCCATCGTGTTGGGTATTGTTGTGGTCCTTCGATAAATTCCCAATTCACCTCATAACCTTCCTCGGCCTTAAACCTCCAGCAAAATGGGATGCGATCATGGAATGGGTCTCAGGATATAATAATGGGTTCATGGAATGGAATGGGGGGTTAAGAGACGATCATGGACTGGGTCAGATATAATAAAGTGATCATGGAACGGTATGGGGGCTAAAATACGATGATCGGATAATACTTCGGTACGTTCGTGTAATAAATTGAAGTTATAATGTTGGTGTTTTGGTGCCCATCTTAGGATCATTATCACCAACAATCTTTTCCTTTCATGACACAAACAAAGGGTTCATGAGTTTAATTATCTTTCCATATAGTTTTGTTGCTGGATAGAAGATTCTTTTATTTTCACTTCATGTGTGTGTGTGTGTATGTGTGTGTGTGTGTGTGTGTGTGTGTGTGTGTGTGTGTGTGTGTGTGTGTGTGTGTGTGTGTGTGTGTGTGTGTGTGTGTGTGTGTGTGTGTCTTATGATTGCTGAAAGCTAATGATTTCTTAAGGGTCGTGTTGATAAATAAACGAGGCTTTATGGGGCAGTATGCTCTTGGTACATAAATTAAAGCGCCTTCATTCCTCCTAAAATGCCAGGAAACAGGACCAGATTAACATAAATAATGGTGGCCTATTGCTTGGAAGAGTTTAGAGGACTCATTGGCTCCAGATTCACCAACACTGATCCAAACTCATAATGGTGACTGACTACGTACCGATTCCACAGTGGTTTGTTTTGGTTTGCGAGCACCATAACGAAGGAAACTGAACTGTGTAAATGACGCATAAGTGAATGATTTGATGAATTTGACGACTCCACTATGAAACTATCGTAAATATAGAATTCCTTCCTTCATTCATTCCTTTTTTCATTCCTTCCTTCCCTCATTCACTCCCTCATGTCTTCCTTACTTCCTTCATTCCTTCCTACCTTTATTTTGTTATGTCCGTCTTACTGCATCTTATCTTTCCATTGTGTATCTTTTTTCTATTTTTTACTTTTTCTTTCCTCTTTTTTATTTATTGCATTTTTCATCCATCGTTTCTCCTTACACGTTGTCATTCTTCCTTTTCTATTTCCGTTCTTTCTTCTGTCTATCCTTTCTTCCGTCCATCCTTCCTTCCTTCCTTCACGTGTTTCCTCTAATCTTTTAAAGTTTTCCTCCACAATTCAGGTTTAACTTTTTTCGTTGATTCATTTTTCTTACATATATATGTCATTCCACTTCCTTCCAGAATTATCCCTTCCTTCTATCTTCCTTCCTTCCTTCCTTCCTTCCTTCCTTCCTTCCTGTGTCCATCCCTCTTCTTGTCACTAATTTCTTTCCTTCCATTTTTTATTCGTTTCATATTCGTTTTCTTCCTTCCATCATTCATTCCTCTCTGTTGTATCCTTCATTCCTTTCTCTTACTCTTCCATCCTTCCTTCCTTCCTTCCTTTCTCTCACTCTTTCATCTTTACTTCCTTTCACTCACTCTTCCACCCTTCCTTCCTATCTCTCACTCTTCCATCCTTCCTTCCTTTCTTTCTTTCTTCCATCCTTCCTTCCTATCTCTCACTCTTCCACCCTTCCTTCCTTTCTTTCTTTCACTCTACCTACCTTCCCTTACTTCCTTTATTCCTCCTCTTCTACTTTGGTCGTCTATTCCTGCACCTCATCTCGTTTACATCCTCGCCTCCTTGACCTTTCTGGCTATTCCTGTCATCCACTCTCACCCTAAATGGTTCACTAATTGCTTTTATTACCATCGTTGCTCTTCATTTTGCTTTGGGGCCTCGCTGTTCATCATTGTCTGCCTGAAATTAACCAAAGATTTTTCTCTCCTTCTTTCTTCTCCTCCTCCTCCTCCTCCTCCTCCTCCTCCTCCTCCTCCTCCTCCTCCTCCTCCTCCTCCTCCTCCTCCTCTGTTTTATGGTCTGCCTGCCCTTCCTCCTCTCTAATTTTCATTCCATTTACGTTCATTCCTATTTCTTAACCCCCTGGCCTTTACCGTGTGGTCTGGCCCAGGTGGTCTTTTAATCTGATTTAGTGCCGTATGGATCCAAGGTACCTGCCACTATCAGAAAATGTCATTATGGATCTGAGTCACTTTCATCCACACTCCTGCTTCTTCATTTCTCTTCTTCTTCAACTCTCGGTCCATCATCCAGTCGTTGTAAAGTGTATAGAATATTATTAGTGTCACCAGGAGATTAAGTTAAGGTGGTAATTCTGTTTTGGTACATTGGTGTGTCTTCATTCCTCCAAAATATGCCAGGAAACAGGACCAGATGAACAAAATTAATGGTGTTCTGTTGCTTGGAATAGTTTGGAGGATTTATTTACCAACACAGTACTTCCCTCTTCACTCCACCTGTCTTTCATAAACCAAAAAACATCATAAATATCTGGAAGAACTCTTGGATAACGTTTGACTGTTGCTTATCGAGTTAGATTTATTGTCTATAAGGGATTCTTCTCAAAATTTAGGTGATTTATTACAAGCAGTTTGTCTATCAAAGTCTGTGTATTCTCCTTTACATCTTCTTGCCTAATGCAATAAATACTTTCCTAATTTTCTTCGTTATAACTATTAGGTTTATAGGTTTTAGACAACTGGTTAACCCCAATAACGTTCAAGTGTCTTAAGTTTGTTATATGCATTACACTTAACGTAATTGCTGAGAATTTCGATGAGATAACGGTGCATTTTCTTCAGGTTAAAAGATAAAGAACTGTAATTACATTTATACCTCATTACGTTCCCTCGCTCTTGTTTACACTTCCTTGTCCATCATTCTGTCTTGTAGTAATTTTACAAAGATTGCCTCCACCTGCCTCTTCCTCCACTCTTCCTTAATTGCTTCCCTCCTCCACTCCCCTTCCACACCTCGTCTGTCTCTCTTCTCGCTGTTTTCCTAAGTTCTTCCTTTCTGACTTATTTTCTTCTTATTCTTTACTCTCTGAATACTTTTCTTCTTATTCTTTACTCTCTGAATTCTTCCTTTATTTTCATTCGTCATCTTTCTTTTATATTCTCGTTCCTCTCTCTGATTTTTACCACCTTCTCCACCTCATTTCTTTCATCATATCTATTCTCTTTGATGTCTTACTGTCCTCTCTTCTTCCTTTCATATTTTTCTCCATTAGGTCTAACTTCTTTGTTTCCTATACTTTCAATTCCTTCCTTTCCTCATAATCATTTCCAACTTTATAATGTATTTCTTTCTACTTATTCCCTCTTCAGCATCTTCGTCCATCCATACCTGATTTCCCCTCCTCGTTTCCTTTCCTTTCCTCAACCTACTCATATAAAAAATGTCTTCCCTCTTGCCCTGATGCCCTTAAATTCTTCCCTCTTGCCCTTCATCCTCTTCCATCCTCACCCCCTCGTGTATACAGTGGAACCATTCTTATGTACTATTCTTATGACCCATACTGAGACTCACACTTTAGGGACCCGAGGAGTTTTTGTCAGTATATTTTTTTTTATCCTGGCGTGGAGCGAACAGAGTGGTATGGGTGTGTGTTTTATTAGTGGTCTGGGTTGGTATGGGTGAGTGTTTTATAGGAGTGGTCTGGGGTGGTATGGGTGAGTGTTTTTTAGGAGTGGTGTGGGTTGGTATGGGTGTGTGTTTTTTAGGAGTGGTCTGGGTTGTGTATGTATTGGGTTGCGGCCGGCTGTGTTCTGGTTGTATGTTGAGTAATGTGTGTTTATGTTCTATTTTCTTTATGTGAGTAGAGAGCTGAGTGGTGTGTGTGTGTGTGTGTGTGTGTGTGTGTGTGTGTGTGTGTGTGTGTGTGATATAGTTGGTTGCATACGTGTGTGGAATACTACTGAACTGTGCCTCTTTGATGTGTGTTATACTACTCCCTTTACGGTCACAAAACTTCACTAAAGAATTTTGAATAATGCAGATGTGAGGAGGTAAACTCACAGATGATTAGGCAAGTAATTGATAACTAGAAACTAACTTTAGTAACAATAATATACTGTAATGTTTAACTTCTCCAGAGTCATGAAGAATACGAGGATCTCACTATTTTGTTTCTCTGCCCGTGTGTGTCCAGCTGGTGAGGAGTCAGCAGCGGCCGTACAGAGTGGATGTGGGTCAGCTCAGGCTAGCGTGGTGGCAGTACTGGTGGGTGTGGGAGCCGTGTGGTGGTGTTGTGGTCCTGTGTGGGCCTCCCTAGGGTTAGTGTGGGCGGTGTTGCATCTCTCCACCCTCCTACACCCTCCACCAACCCCTCTCTCCACCCCGGCGTGAGGCCAGCAGGTGAGACCACTGTAACTCTTTCGTTATATCTAGGACTTAAAAAATCTTGTTGAAATAGTATATATATGCATACTGTACATATACCGGTACACAGAATATATTTTTTCCACCACTTTTGCCATCCTATCTCTTCAAACCTCCCCATCACCGTGCACTCCTCCATCCTTTACATCCTGTCCCCTTCCATGTCAGCCACAATACTCGGTAACTTACGGAACTTCTCCCCTTTCAACCCCTGTAATATATGCATATTGGGCAAATTTAAAGGGGTGAATGTCACTAGTTAAGAAAGCATTAATTCCTTTCAACTGTGTCACTGGGCGGTCCACGTACCGGAGTTCCGTGTTTTGATATGGTTTGTCGACTCACTCTGACTCACGTTAAATGAAAACCTACTGCAATGTGTCCAGAACATATTGTAGCACATGGTCCCTGTATGTATATGCTTATAAAGTTGGAGAGCTTTTAGTGCAGTTTTATTGACAGAAAACATTTTTCCTGTACTTTTGCATGGTGTCACAACACAAGTTGGAAGCCTTCTCTGTTTTCATGCAAAATGTTTTTTGTTTAAATGATTTGTTCATACTGCAACAAAGTTTTGTAAGATATTTACTATAGGTTTTAGTTTTTTAATGCTTAAAATTAAAGCAAGATAATTATATACTTAACATAAAAAAGCAAAAAGAACATTACATTGTATTTTAGATGGACAGTAACATACAAACCTTCAAATTGTTCAAGCTTCCATACGAATATAATAATATTGTACTTTAAGTATGACATCTTACAAGAGCAGAGAGTGATGGGAGGTGTTACAGAAATGCACAGGGAGAGCAAAGTGCTGAACACCCGATATACTGATAAACATCTATGTGAACTATATATTTATATATATATATATATATATATATATATATATATATATATATATATATATATATATATATATATATATATATATATATATATATATATATATATAATACGTAGGGTAAGAAATGGTTAAGTATAACTGAACTACCAATGTATATTAGGTAAATTAGAAAACAAATCTTTATAAAGGGTGGGGAAGGTTGATCGACAGTGACATCGTGATGAAAACTAGATAGCGATGTGAACGAAGCCCATCCCATCCCATCCTATTTCATCCCATCCCATCCTATTCTATTTCATCCCATCCCATCCCATCCCATCCCATCCCATCCCATCACATCTCATCCCATCCCATCCCATCCCATCCCATCCCATCCTATCCTCCTGTACCACCATTGGGGACAGGTTGATGGACACTCACTCTCCCCTCCTTCAATGAAAGTTTCCAACACCCTCTCTCTTCCCCCCAATGAAAGTTTCCACCAGTCTCTCTTCCCTTCCCTCCCTCTCAACCCTCTCCCTCCTTCCCCCTCTCTCTTTCCCTCCCTCTCTCCCCCCCTCTCTTTCCCTCCCTCTCTCTCCCCTCTCTTTCCCTATCGCTTTCTCCCCCCCTCTCTTTCCCTCTCTCATCCCCTCCTTCCCTCCTTCTCTCTCTCTCTCTTTCTTTTTCTCTCTCTCTTTTGGCCAGGTGTGACAGTCAGATTATTACCCCTCACCACCTGCCTCCACTACGTCACACACTGTTTTCCTCAGGTTCATAAAGAAGTTGTCATCCAACGCTTTGACGTCTGCCTGTATAACTTTGGGTCCAGAGTAAAAATGACATGATCGTCTCACATTTCATCTCATCTCTTTAATAATAAAAGTTTTCTTGATTCCTCATGTACTTACTTTCCTTAACTGTTTTATCCTAGCTCTTCTCTTTCTCTCTTCTCCTCCTACTCCTTTTTCTCTCGCTGTCGTCCTTCTCCTCTTCTCCATTTACCCCCATCATCATCATCCCCTCCTCTTTCTCCTCCTCCTCCTCGTCCTCCTCCTCCTCCTCCTCCTCCTCCTCCTCCTCCTCCTCCTCCTCCTCCTCCTCCTCCTCCTCCTCCTCCTCCTCCTCCTCCTCCTCCTCCTCCTCCTCCTCCTCCTCCTCTTCCTTCCTCACCTTTACATCGTTGTATACCTCACCTTTAACTTATTATTCCCCCTCCCCCTTTCCTTACCCCCACCCTTAAATTGTTTCCTCCCATCTCACTCTCCCTTCCCCACCACCAACAAATTGTCTTCTCTCCTTTCATTTTCCCTGCCTTTCCCTTAACCGTGTTTGATACCTTCACCCTTACTGCTTAAATCCTTCACCCTCTGCCTCATTACCTACCTATTTACTTACCTACCTCTTACGTACCTATTTACTTACCTACCCCATTACATACCTATTTACTTACCTGCCTCATTACGTACCTATTTACTTACCTAGCTCATTACTTACCTATTTATTTACATACCTCTTACGTGTTTAACCATAGAGTATGTACAGTTTTAAACATAGAAAACAGACACACTTGAAACGGGGCCCTTATCAAACATTGAATAGAGTAGGACGCTCCTCTACACACCATTCACGTCTCATCTCCAACCCTATGCTCAATCAAGGGTTACGTTTCATGTGTGTCTGTTTCATATGTCTGCATCTGTACCCTCTAACTCATTGTACCACTTCCCCCCACAATGTCTAAGCTGTCCCCCTTATCAATCTCACCCTCCCTCTCTCTCTCTCGTTGTCTGTACAGGTGGCGTAACAGTGGACCAGGAGTGGTGACTTCTCGTGTCCATCCCACAACACCTCTTGGTAAGTACTATTATTTACCCTAAACTACATCATTTTTTTTTTTCAACCAACAATTCTGAGTCCAAAAGTATTTTCCTTTTTTCACTCGTTTTATATTCCTTTTTTTTTTAGTCGTCATGACATTCTAGTTCAACTTGTGGTTGCTACTGATATGAGAGTGTTACTAGGATATGTATAGTGACCTGGAAGTGAAAGGTATGGGAATTGGTTTCAAAAACAGGATATTATTTGTGGTACAGGATGTATTGACAGTTGAGGGATCAGTGATGCGAGGAGATATGTACACAACACACATCAGTTGTCATGGGGAAGTCGTTCAGGTGGGACGTTGGTGATGGTTTAACAGTATAATATTATGATTTTGCTGGAAGAGAGAACAGTTTACAGATGCCAGAATAGGCCAGTATATGTTAGGTTTGGGGGATTATAATTGGGGTCTCTTTTTTTCGATATCGTATACAGCAATATATATGAATTTTATCATATAATACCGGCATATATTTATTTATGCATTTATTTATTTGTATTTTTATTCATCTATGTAGCTCTTTTTTTTTTATTATTTTTCCTCCATATAGAGCAACGACACGTAATTGCACAAGTAACTAATAGAACTAACATATTGCCAGGAACCATTGTATTCTAACACATTTACAGTACATATAGTTTTATATCTTAACTCAACTGTAAACACAACTGAGAGGGAGTTTCTAATATAACAAACAGTAACCAGTAGAATTAATATTACTCATTAATTTTATGTATTTAGACATTTATCAATAACTCCACACCTTTCCATTCATACATACATAAGTACTGAGATGAATATAACTACTACATGATGATAGTAGTTATATTCTTCTCAGTACTTATATTATAACTACTATCATACTGTAGAACTAACATATAATAACTCACTATTTTCTCCCCCAGGTGGCATTCAGTCCCCACACCACAACCACCGGGTCACACCATCAACACCAACGTAACCCCCGTCTCTCTCTCTCTCTCTCTCTCTCTCTCTCTCTCTCTCTCTCTCTCTCTCTCTCAGCCTAGTGTTTCTCACCTCTATATAGTTTGTGTCATTTTCTTGTCCTAACTTTCCTTTATATCCTGGCCTGGCCTCTCTCTCTCTCTCTCTCTCTCTCTCTCTCTCTCTCTCTCTCTCTCTCTCTCTCTCTCGTGTTTGCCTGTCATTGTTTTGTCCTAACTTTCCTTGATGTCTCTTTCCTCTCCTCTCCTCACCCTGCCCCGCCCTTCCCTACCCTAACCCACCCAACCCCGCCCCGCCCCGTGCCTTATACTTTTGTAGATACTGACCAACTCTCTACTAACCAATAAAGGAATGTATATGGTTACGGTGATATTATTCTCCTTAATATTAGTATAGTTGTTGTTGTAGTTCCATAGACTGTCTGGCCGAGCAGTCCTGAGTCTGGTTGAAAGATGCTCGGACCCCCAAATGGGAGTCAGGGTAATAGTGAGATCTGTTTCTTCGAAGGCAACAGACGAAGGGACTGCTGACTCATTGGTATATTAGTATGGTTATCTATCTTAACTTACTACTACTACATACTGTAAATGATTTGTTCGAAGTAGCACACTAAGCACTAACAATGTTGCCGTTTCAAATATTAATATTTCCACTGTTATTAATACTATTATCACAACTACTAACACCACTAATACCACTTTTATAAATCACCATCATTATATCTACCCTATATTACTCATACAACTATAGGCTACTACTATAATTACTTTTGTCATTGCAATGAATACTTATCCTTGTGCTCCTTCAAACCTAATGTGTCGAGGCAAACTGAACGAAACCAAACACAATTTTGGAATTCCCACACTTTTGTTATTTCACAGGAATGAGTACACGTGTATTAGAATGAGTAGACGTGTATTAGAATGAGTACACCTGTATTAGAATGAGGATGGAAGAAGGTGGCGAATCGAAGGGTAAAGATTTCCCAATAGCAGCTCTCGTCATAGATAATATTACTGTTACTAATGTTAGACGATGCAGAAATTTGACAAGACAAACCCGGCCGCTCGAGGGTTAAAACGGCAAGATGCTGTTGGTGAATTGGAACATACAAACTCCTTCAAACTGTGTCCCATAAATAATAGTGTGCCTAAGTTCTAGTGGTTTGAGGCTGAGTTGGAAGGAGTTAGTGAGGTACAGTTCACCAAGTGCATCTTACCTTTTTAACCCCTTGAAATTTCCTGTAGCATATACAATTTGGCGTTAGTAGTTAGTAGTTAGTAGTTAGTAGTTCTCAGATTCAGAGAGAAAGGTTAATTATTCACACTGATGCTTCAGAAATTAAAAAGAGGGAAATGCTAAGGTGATGAAGATATAATTATGTTTGTAACTTAACATTAATGACGTTAGCGGCTTCCTCTGCCGGCGTCGGTAAATAAAGGTAAGTAAAGCAACTGTCGCCCCAAGAGAAACTACAGCAGAAATTCCCAAGGTTAATCCCGTGTGGAAAGCGGTAGTGCTACAGGCTTCTGGGGTGGGGGGATGGGGGGGGGATGAGGGGGGGATTTAAGAACACTAAGTGGAGACGATCCTGAAAAATTAGCCCTGATGAGATTATTGTGGTTGGCATCTCAACAACATTATTATTATTTTGTCGACTTGAGGTTTACTTTGTCCTGTTGCCCTGCAGTAGTTCCTTGAGGGGGTAGAGTAATAGTGTGTTGGTAAATCTGAAGCAACTGATTCCTCCAAGCAATTCCAAGCAACAGAACACCATTATATTAGTCAATCTGGTCCTGTTTCCAAGCATAATTTGGGGGAATAAAGGCTCTCCAATATATCAAATTTACTATCCACTTAAATGTTTAGCTATATTTTTGGTTATGTATATTGAGTTGAGAAGCGAACGTGTGCTTTGTTACTTAATTAAACTTATTCATATGATTATTTTCATTAAACGAATTATTATAACCTTACTTCATCATTAAAATACTTGAGGGTTTACAGGTTAGCGGGTGAAGCAACTTTTATCCGTGACTGTACACCACGTGACCTGGCCTCAGGAACGCTATTATCAAGTCAGACTGATTTTATAAGCAATAAAGTGCAGATATGCCCCTTGGCTTTGCTGTAATAAAAAGAACCGGAACGAGAATTCTCTGGTTAAATTATAGTGGTGTGTTTTGTCATGGTACAGTTTAATATCATCGAGTTAGAATTTCCACTCTAACGATTTGAGGAAACATAAGTGAAAGTGTCATGTTGGCTAACCTTTCTCAATATAGGAACGGTTATTTTTGAGAGAAGAGAATTTGCTGTTTATTCAGGATTTTTTAACTGTATTATTGTATTATGGAGTTAGGTATAGTATAATTACGATACAGCTTCTTCGTTCGTGAAATGACGAATAATGTATTCATTAATATGGGGAAATACTTGTATTAATACCATTATATATATGAATTATTATTAGTTGTGATATCATTATTGGTAGTGAAAATCTGGGCGCTTTCTCTCAGCTGAGTGGGCTAAAAAATAAGCTGACATGAATAAATTTCCATTATGATTGCGTAAAATAAGTGGATAGAGTAACACACCTAAGCTTAATAAATCTATCCATAATAGATAAGTTGATACTGTACATAGAGTAAACAGTTCCATACGTCTAAAAGGTTACCGTATTATATATACATACAGTAACCGTATAACAGACACGGTGTGAGGTCTACCACGTATAAACAATGTAGGTATCGAAGCCATTGTACAAAATATATCAGCTTAGTTCGACATAAAGTATTCGTTCAGATGTAGTTATTCTGGTTTGTAACTCAATCTGCCATTACATAACACTGACGTCTGATAACAGTTGTTTATATTTTTTTTTCACTGGGAATTACAGCTAATGTATTAAAGTTTGGAGAAAAGCTCTGTTCACCATTTTAATTATGTTCTCTCGCTGCATCTCTACAATATCTAGACTAACTTTCAATGCATTATAGTTATACCGTAAAATACTTAATAGTTAACCCGTTGAAGTTTCGTAATTACTACCGACGTGTAGCTGTTGTAAGTGACAATTCATGCCTCTGTCTCACTACGCTACACCCTCTTACAAATTGCTGGTTCCAGACTGCAATTGTAGTTAACTTAATGTGCAAATCAGGAGTCAAGCCAACTTTAGTAATATCAGGGAGAGGCAACAAGCGGAATATTCATGTGGTGGCAGCCGGCTTCACCTCCCCAGGCTCTCCCGGCTCACTACACCGCCACTGTCATCAACCCTCCCACACCGTGTACTGTTGCAGGCATAAATCCATACCCACTACCGGATCGTTTGAGCCATTTTGTTTACCCGTTATTTCACTGGAGTTTGGTACAGCGGTTTGATGGTGGTAAAATATTAATGGTCAGTTGTCAATGAGAGAATAAATTTCATGTCGATTATGATTATTGCGATACTGCCAGAGAGAGAGAGAGAGAGAGAGAGAGAGAGAGAGAGAGAGAGAGAGAGAGAGAGAGAGAAACAGAGAGAGCATTATGTATAGTGGGGAGATAGTAGATGAGAGCAACTCGTTTGTCTTTCTGGTGTGTGTGTGTGTGTGTGTGTGTTGCTGTGGGGATACCCGTTGCCATGGTGACTGGTGTGTGTGTGTCATAATTCCCACAATGGTGAAGGAAAAACGAGTCTTTTCCGTGAATAAAAGTCCCATCAGCTGGGCTCATTAAAAGTTTTTTTATTATTATTATTATTATTATTATACTGTTTTGTGTTCTTTTTCCTGTTAAATCAACAAACGAGAATTTTATAATAGAATATGGAGCCAAAATGTCATCAGTGAGGCCGTACTGGAAAATTGCATTGTTTGGGTCTAAAAGCAGGATAAATAACCTTGTCAGCAGTCGAACCCGTTAGTTGTGTATTCCCTGGCTCTGTTAATGTTCGTTTGGTATTGAATATGTATTGTGTTTCAGCAGCGACTTAGTTCCCCGAGGATCTAGACTTGCTTCAACGGCAACAACGATAATACTCTACACTTTACCATCGTTCGTCTCAATCAGTGGGAGTTCAGTTTGTGTAGGAGTGTCAATGTTACGAGTCAATAGGAAACATCTACTATATAGTCTGTTCAAAATTTGTGTTCCACTATAGCCTCTATCTATCTAGCTATTTCTATCTGTCTATCTATCGCTATTTCTATTTAGCTATTTCTATCTATCTAACTATCTCTATTTATAATTATGTTGTGAGTCTTTGTTGTATTTGGTATATTTTGTGTTTGGTATAGTTTGTGTTTGTACTTGGCATAGTGTGTGTTTCAGTGGCTATACATTGTGAGTCTTTGTTTTGTTGTACTTGGTGTAGCAAAAATAAGTATAGTATTGTTTGTGTTTCATTGGCTGTGTGTTGTGAGGCTGTGTGCGCTACGTTCAGTGTTTGTTACTGGTTTAGGATTGGTTTCGCTGGACTGAATATGTTGTGAGGTGGACTGAATATGTTGTGAGCTGGACTGAATATGTTGTGAGGTGGACTGAATATGTTGTGAGCTGGACTGAATATGTTGTGAGCTTGTATGGTAATTCTCCAAGTGGCTCCATTACCCTTGGTCGTTATGGCGTTCATGCCCGAGTAATGAGCAATTCATTACTCGGATGCCACGTCGGGTATTTATGTGTTAGTAATTATGTACCTCTGGAGTGTAATTAGCAGTTCATTATGACTGTGTTTATGCCGTCTTTACTGAGGCTTATATGTTAGGCTTATGTTGTTTTCTCTTTTTCCATAATCATTATATTCTGCTAGGCTTGTTATATTACCACGCTGGTGTAGGGGTAAACACACACACACACACACACACACACACACTCTCTCTCTCTCTCTCTCTCTCTCTATGTGTGTGTGTGTTTGTGTTTGTGTGTTCTTACCTATTTGTATCTTTACAGGATTGAGTCAAGCTCGTAATGTCCCGTATTTTAAATCACAATTATTATATATTTCTTTAAAGTTATGTATGTATGTGTGTGTGTGTGTGTTTGTTATGTGCAATATTGAGCAAGCTTCTCAATGATGATAAATGGGTGGGTACGGTTCAAGATACAATATTATGTTGATAACCTCAGCACGTAGATAGGCGGGGCGCCCTGCATATGGGGAAGAAAATCCCCAACGTGTGGAAAGAAAACCTTGGCCGTCAGCCGTAGAGATTTTAGATAACTATCGCTTAGCAGTGTGGTTGAGGGAAAGGGGTGACGTCATCTGCTTTCAAAGGTTAATTAAGCAAGTGTCTAGACTGAAATTTAGATGTTGGGTGAATCACAGTACTTTCCTTCCCCATTATTGTGTTTTTTTGTTTTTTTTTTGTAGTTTTATCTCGTTTGTGTCAGAAAACACATATCCACATTTTAAGTAACAGACCAACTGGATTTGAAAACATCGAAAAAGTACTTTCAAATGTGTTGTGAGTGATGTAGGGTGTACATACATACATAGACTGGAAATGTCCAGAGTTCAGGTCGTATTCAGGAATAGTGTCCTGGAAGGGTCCAGGATATCGTGCACTACAGGAAATGTATTTAGTCATATGTTGTCATGCCGGTATATAGTTGTGGCTGGAAACACTTGATGCAGTTAATACAGTACACTAAAAAAAATCCCTGATTATCTTGAATATCGTGTCTCAAAAGTATATATATTCTCAATATAAATTAATTTCCGTATTTTTTACTTTAGATTTACTTAGTATTTGCATATGTGGCTTTCCTTGTTTTTGAATGAGTGTGGTGGGACCTTCCTCCCACTCCCCGCAGCAACACACACAACTGTAAGGTGTCAGATGTGTTGTGACCTGTGTTCCAGCCAGTACTATCACCGAGCTACAACTTGTCCTCAGTTACACCCAAGGCTCCAGGAAGCTTGGCAGTGTAGGCCGTGTTGGTGACAGCCCTGGGTGGCATATTCCCTCTAGTGTTGCTGTATGAGATGTCTCGTCGTTGTGTGTCCTCTACCCCAGCATGTGTGTGTGTGTTCACCTTCATAGTACTGTCTGTGTTGTGGCACCAGGTTAGTGAGTTGGTGTAATGGTTTCCTTCTCACCTCTCGTCCATATCGCTTTGGGTTGAAGACATCATGTGACCCAACCTTACAGGAAAGATTTTCGCTCCTCCCTAATGAACTTAGGAGGGTACTTAACTGTCTGGTCTTCAATGTAAGTCGATTTTTACCACTTTATTTAGTATGATTATAATGAATAACCCATTGTGGCTAAGAGTTAATAGACTTTCGACACACGGGGTCATAGTTCGAATCCGGCCATGAACAGCAGAGAAATCATAATAATTATAGAGTTAGCTCTGTGTAATAACCATTTAACGAGATAATTCAAAGTTATTTATCTTTACAACCCACACGAATAAACACTCTGTAATCTGATTTAAACACGTTAATGTAGCTTGTCACTGGTAACTGTAATCCAGTTATGATGGCATAAGGCTTAAAACGCCGACAAGTTTGTCTGTTGGATCTATGTTGTGATTTGTTTTCTATCTTTGACATTTTATAATAGTTTTGAGGAAACCATCTAAAAGTTTACTGTCATCACTGGAACTGTTGTGGCCACCTGCTGCGGGGAGTGAGTGAAGGGGTCTGGCAGAGAAGGAGAGGGACCCCCAACCCCCCACGCCAGTCAGGTAAAGTTGAGACTCCTTGAAAAGAAAGATGAACTGAGCAGGAGGTGGAAAATTAGGGTAAAGATGATGATGATAGTGATGATTTATGTAATGATTATAAAGCTAAAATTGCTGATGAGAATTAAAAAGAAATATGAAGAAAAGGTCTTCTGACACTGGTGGAAGATGACTATTTGAGGGAGGAAAAAGAATTTGGAAATGTATACCGTTGTGGCAGAAAAGAACACACTAATAGAAAGATGAAGAATGTGTTGTTAATAAATAGAAGGGGAGAGTATGAGAGAAAGGGGCCATGGAGATATTGAAACACGAATGAGGTAAGGAATAATGTGAGTAGAGTAGCGATAAGTGTAGAAACGGGAATAAGATAAGGAATAGTGTGAGTAGAGTAGCGAGATGAAGTTAGTGTATAAACGGGAGGAAAATGATGGAAATAGAATGGGAGCAGAAGTGAAAAGAACAGCAACAATGGGATTCGAAGAAGAGCGAAGGAGGGATTTGAAAAGAAACTATATGAATGAAAACAAGAGAATATCGGGTATATAGGGTGGACAGGAGGGAGAGAGAAGTTCGCGAAATGGGAAGAGAAGAGAAATGGGAATGAAGGTAAAGGAAGATATGGTGGTAAATTATAGGGGGAAATAGGGAATGAAGAGAAGAGGCAAGAGAATAGAGAACATTGCAGGAAGAGTGGAGAGAGAGAGAGAGAGAGAGAGAGAGAGAGAGAGAGAGAGAGAGAGAGAGAGTTAGGGGAAGATAAGAGGAGGAGGGTGAGGGTAGAGGGGAGGGCTGAGGACCGTAAGCGGAGGGCATTTAGGGCAACTAGAGAGAGGGACATTGCAAGGAGAGTACAGGGAGGTAGGGGGACTTTAGGGCTGGTGAGTGGAGAAGGGGAAGGGGATCTGAAGGGAGGGAAACATTGATAGTGGTCATTACAGCAGTGAGGGGATTTTTTTTTTGTCTCTCTCTCTCTCACACACACACACACACAGAAATAAGGTGAGGGGGAAGTGATAGCTGCTCATAAAAGACAAACGCCACCCACTCACTCACTCACTCACTCACTCACTCACTCACTCACTCACTCACTCACTCACTCTCTCTCTCTCTCACTCACTCACTCACTCACTCACTCACTCACTCACTCACTCACTCACTCACTCACTCACTCTCTCTCTCTCTCTCTCTCTCACTCACTCACTCACTCACTCACTCTCTCTCTCTCACACCCACACAGGAACCGAGACTGGGATGAGAAAGGGAGTGTGTGTAGAGTAGAACAAGGCAAGCAGGTTCCCAAAAGGCTAAAACAATAATATATTTTTTCTGGGCCCTGTGACCTTGAGTGGGAAGTGCATTTGCCATCGATTCATTTCACGTACATATACCAATGTTGGTGCTCGATTTTTTCTGTTGTTTGTGTGTTGTTTTTCTCGTGTGTTGGTGGTCTGTCTCCCTTGTGTTTTGTACCCTGTGTTGTCTTTCATTTTTATTATAGGATCTCAGGGTTTCCTCTCCTTGTCTCGCACCCCCCACCCTCTCTCCTTTTCTCCCTCCCCCTCCCTCTCTCCTTTTCTCCCTCCCCCTCCCTCTCTCCTTCTCTCCCTCCCCCTCCTCCCACCACACCAACATTTTTACTCTATCCCTCCTATCCTCATATTTATTTTGTGTTTGTTTTCCTTCCCCTCCTCGTTCTTGCTTTTATTTCTTCCCCTCTTCATTCTCGTCCGCTTCTTTTCTCTCGCTCTCTCTCTCTGTCCCGTTTTTACATTTCACCTCTGTCGTGTGTTTTTGTTATCGCTTCCAACTCTCTTTTTCAATACGTTTCACGCCATTCCCTGTCACACACACACACACACACACACACACACACACACACACACACACACACACAATCACACACACACACACACACACACACACACACGCACGCACGCACGCACACACACACACACACACACACACACACACACACACACACTCACACACACACAGACACACACACACACACACACACACACACACACACACACACACACACACACACACACACACACTCACTCACACATGCGTAGATGAACCTTTTTTTTTCTTCTCCCCCACGCCCCCCTTCTCGCTTGGTTGATAGAGAACCATTTCAGATCCAAAAATATATAGAGAGTTTGCGGGAAAATATCGGACACTTTGTAAGCTCATACTTCTGCGAATAATTTTCATAACACACTATTATTATTACCTGTATCATTATTCACTATCACCAGTTATTATTTTCCACCATGTTATATTTTCGCCATGACTGGTATCATTATTTTACCCACACCATTTATTTGTATTGCTGTTAATTGTAATTCACATTGTAAATATTATTATTCACCATCACCAGTATATCATTCAAAATCACAGTCAGAGAGATGTAATTTTTTTTTTTTTTTTTTTTTTTTTTTTTTGTGTGTGTGTGTGTGTGTGTGTGTGTGTGTGTGTGTGTGTGTGCTACTGGTAAGAGTAATTAATAGACTAATGGTAGAGCATTTCCTGCATATACCATTATCCAACCAATATATCGGATTACATTAACAATTAAGTCCAAAAACGAAGGATGAAGGACGAAGGAAATAGACCCAGTGAGTTGCCATGTATAGCTGACATTGGCTGGACTCCATAACCGAGACACCGACCCTTGTTTTGTTTTCATCTGTGACAAGGGAGAGGTCACAGCTCGGGATAACCACATCTCTCTTGTCTTACTGGAAGCTGGAATAATTCATTAGGCCTTCGTCGCTCCAATGACGCCAAAACAAAGAGATCAGGAGGCCAGGGGGGTTTGTATACAGAACTTGGTGGTGTGTGAAGGTCAGTCAGGACAGTCTCGCCGTTTATACTTGTTCGTATATTATATGCTTCAACTTTGAATATCAGTCTCGTGAAGTTTGGTCAACAGGCGCTATTGACTTTGTAAGAGTAAGTTATATTATTATTTCTTGTTGCTTAGAATATACCAGACTGATTATCAAGAACGTGAAGAGACTAAACTTGTAGAAGAAACAAAATTAAAGGAGAGATTTACTTGTTGGCAGATTGAAAGGCCACTTATTCCTCCTAACGTTGCCAATAAACAGACATGTATCCTCAATGGTAATAAATAATAGGGGATTTGTTTCATGGCATAGTTTGGAGAATCAGAATCTTCCAGAAAAATCTCTCCTTAATTAAGTACACGATAGCAATCACTAACACAAGTAGCGTCTCATCCTGGTAATCAGTAACCTCTATTTTCAGAAAACTTTACTTTCGAATCAAATAAATAAATAAATAAATTCACATAAATAATAAGGGAATAATAAAACTACTGCGAATAAATAAACCATTACATGAACGTTTATATTTATGTGTACATTTCTTTACTTTGGAGAAAAAATACCAATCGAGGGAATAAAAAAAGAAAAAAGTACACACGGCAATCAGAGTGTTAAATGTTGCCTTTTTCAATGTTGTGATGTTTTTTCAGGACATAAATCATCCTGACAGAGCGTTAATGATTGATTGAATGTGATGACGGTGTGGGAAGAATTTGAGGTGAGGCATAGTAATGGTGGGTAGTGATGATAGTAGTGATGATAGTGGTGGTGGTGATGATGATGGTGTGTGATTAATTTGCTTTGAATGGGTAACGGGGTGGTGGTGGTGGTTATGTGGGATTTGGCATGGACTGTGTCGAGTAATGGTTGTGGTATGTTGTGAATTTTTTACGTGTTGACTGCATGGGTAGGAAGGTGATGTGACTCTGATGATGAGCAAGTAATGGTGGTGATGGAGGCAGTGGTGTTAGTGGTGGTAGTAATGGAGGTAGTAGTGGTGGTGATGGAGGTAGTAGTGGTGGTGATGGAGGTGATGGTCAGGAAGGGGAGGGAAAAGAAGAGGAGGAGGAGGAGGAGTCAGGCGTCTTGGAGGTTTCAGGGGCTGGTGTGTTGAATATTCATGTCGCCGTCCAGTGTCTTATAGTGTGTGTGTGTGTGTGTGTGTGTGTGTGTGTGTGTGTGTCTGGAGTAACACACACGCAAACCCGGAAGTGACGATGGTGGGTGAAGGAGTGGTAAGTGAAGGATAAGGGAGGGTCGCTGATGAAGGAGAGGTTGAGGAGGTGGAAAAGCTGCACGAGACGAAAAGGTGAAAAGTTAGGAAAATGTATTGGGTTTTTGTAATGAGTGGATAGCAGGAATGGGATGGGACTGTGGTGATAATTATGGGATGGTGATGAAGGGAGGAAGATAGTGGGTTGTGTGTTGATGGCTAGATAGGAGGTATAGTGTAGTAGACAGAGAGAGGAGGCGAAGAAACAGTGGAGATGATGGACCGTGAAGGCGAAGAGATACAAAAAAACAATACGTGAAATGAAGGAAGTAAGGAAGGAAGGAAGGAAAGGGGGAGAGAGGGAGAATAAAGAGAAAGGAGAGGATGAAGCTGACAAGGGAAGGAGAAAACTATGCACAGAAGGGAGAGGTAGGAATAGGAAGGAAATGGTGAAGAGATCAGGACGGAAGAATGAAGAAGGAGAGACTGGGTGGGAAAAGTGGAAGTGGAAAAGAGTGGACAGGAGAGGAAAGGGAAGGTGATGTTTGGTTGTAAAAATTCAGGAACAAGGGAGGGGAGGAAAATTCAGATGTGAGGGTCAGGAGAGATGAAAGGAATAAAGAGAAGCAAGGAGAATGAAAATGAGCAACCTGAGGGATGAGATAGGACGAGGGAAGTGGGATAATGGAGAGACGAAAGTAAGGAGGATGAGAAAGAGAATTGGAGGAATGAAGAGACAGAAGGAAGGAGGGGAAAGGGGGGGAAATTAGGAGAATGGAACAACATAGGTAACTGGAAGGAATAAGAATAGTGAGAAAATGTAAAGATGGAATTTAAGAGAAGGTAGGAGAAATGAATAGAAGAAAGTAGACATTTTGTATGAATTACACTTGGAAGGAATAATGTGGAGGAATGTAGTGTAGCCTATTGGAGGCAAGCAGAAGAAAGTAATTAGAACGATAAAGAAAGAATAAGAATGAATGGGAAAAGATCGGGAGGCCTGTGGGAGTTGGTGGTGGTGAGGGTGGGTGGGGTGGGGTGGGGTGGGGGGTATGGTACAGTATAGAGGAGGATCAGAGGGAATGCTAAGCTGAGGGTTAAGGCAGCCAGCATCACGGGTTAACAAGATTGTAACGCCAACTTCCTGTATTACCACCACCACCACCATCACTTGGGCCCCCTCTTCCCTGCTTCCCTCGGCAATTCCCTGCCTCCCTCGGCCCATTCCTGCCTTTCCCGGCCATTCCCTGCCTCCCCCTGTCTCTCTCAGCCTTTCTCTGCCTCTCTCGGCCAATCCCTGCCTCCCCCGTCATTCCCTGCCTCCCCCGGCCCTTCTCTGCCTTTCCCGGCCCTGATGAATCTAAAAAAAAGCTTATGTTTTTATTTTTTAAGATATGATTTGTGATGAAACTTTGTAAATAATCGTGGATTAATTTTCAAGCGTGTTATCTGCTGGACTTTAAATTACCTCAGGACATTTTGAATTGTTTTGCCTCCGAGAGAAAAATTGCCATACATTTGTCAAAGAAAAGATAGAACTCAACCGGTTATAAAGGGTAAAAACATCTTCAAATATTCGTGATGTGCTTCGCTAATCTTTAGATGGTCTTGACAGTCCCGTAGTTAGCATCTGCACCTGTTTTCCTAGAGGGTGGAGCATGCAAATTAGATGGTTGTAATACTACCTTGGGATCCTGAAGGTTAAGCAAGCATATCCCGAAGCTTTGAAAATGAGACCGTAAAAGAGGAAATATGACAACCGTGTTTCCCTGATTTTTTTGAAAATTTCACGGAGTCTGGTCAAAAAAATACAAAGGTTTCATGCACGTTATTAGTTTAAAGTTCTTATGCCTCGTTAACCTCACCATTAGAAGGAAATCCGGAAAGATATTTGTGTTTCATAATGTCAAAATGTTGACCTATTCAGTGAAAAAAGAACAAGGGAGATATTTGAGGTTTTTACTTTACAGTTGACTTAACAAAAAGTTTAGCGTGGCGATTCCATTATAACCTGAATAGATCAAACAACTAAACCTACATTCAACCTCTATTCCTATTCCTATTGCAGAATCTGACCATTGGTGTGGTCCTGTGTTCCTTCATACAAGCTTCAATCCCATCGGTACTCTGAACATTTTTTTGTTAACATAATATTCATGGCAAGGCCCAGAACACGAAAGTTCTTCATATTGAAATTTCAAAATGAGAATATGGACCAATTCTTTTAAATGAAAACTAAACATTTTGGCAGCATTAGAAATACAAGCACAACAACAAGTACGAACTCATGGTGCTTTATGAATATGGCCTTGGTGTTCAGGCAATTGGGGTTGGTGTAGCTTCCTCTTCATACAAGAGTTACTGCTGTAGTATACACTCAGACCGGGTGACTCAGTAAGATGAACAACCTTAGTGGATGAAAAGAAAGTTCAATTCCTAACGAAGATTAACTTAGATTGATACAACCATATATGTAAATTTAGTCTTGTTCAGTCGCCCTGGGGAGAACTGTTGTCCCCTTTCATGTTTCACTGTTTTATTTGGGAGTTTGGATGTGTAGTACAGTCAAGCCCAAAAGCCGGGCACAGCTCATGAACCAAAATTGTTCTGAAAGAGGAAACCCGATGCATTGGTTTACAGAAACAAACATTAGTGTACTTGTTTGTGTGTGTGTGTGTGTGTGTACACTCGCAATCCAAAATATGTATTCAGGCTTGGTTCCAATACCCTGATCGAGTATTAAGCGAACTCAATATGAAACAGGATAAGCGTTGTAATGGGTTCAGTTGTATGTCAAAGGATTCAACATTTCAACAAGACCTAGAAACAAATGTTGGATTGCTAGTGGTTGTGAGTGTTTAGTATGTCCATGTGTGTTGAAATATATGTGTTGAAAATGTGTCGAAAATGTAGAAGACTGGTGTGTGTCTTGTTTGGCCTGGTGGGACCTGAGCCTCCCCTGTTACACTGTTGTTGTTCCTGTTGTCCTGCAGTGTAGCTACAGCTTCAATTCACTCCCCTCGTTTGACCCCCCCTCCTCCTCCTCCTCCTCCTCCAACCCCTGTTATTGTCCCCTTCCTTTGCTTGCCCCTCTTCCCTTGTTTGCCCTCTCGCCTTGTTTGCTCTTTTCCCGTTTATTGCCCCTCCCTTTGCTTGCCCTCTTCCTGTTTATTGCCCCTCCCTTTGCTTGCCCTCTCCTCTTGTTTCATCTCTTCCCGTTTATTTCCCCTCCCTTTGCTTGACCTTGACCTTCTCTTTTATTGCCCCGTCTTTCACTTGTCCCCTTCCTTCCCTTCCCCTCTTCCGTCACTTGTCTCTTCCCCTTGTTTGCACCCTCCCCTCTCTTTCATCATTCTATCCCCTCGTTTATCCGCTTTCCTTCTACTTGCCCTTCATTTCCCCCTGTACTGTCCATTTCTCTTCCCTCTTCCACCTCTTCCTCTCTACTACTCCCTCCTCTCTACTACCCTCTCCTCTCTACTACCCTCTCCTATCTACTACCACCTCCTATCTATTACCCCCTCCTTTCTACTACCCTCTCCCTTCTACTTCGCCATATACTCTAATTTCTCTCTCCTTTCTTCTGTCTTTTCCCCATTTTACCTTTTCTCTAATCTTCCTCCGTACTACATTAACTTCCTCTAATGTTACTACTCTTTTCATTCCTCTAGTTTTTCACCTCTCTCCTCGTTCCCCTTTTATCTATTTTTTTCACCTCTCTCCTCGTTCCCCTTTCCTCTCATTCTGTACCCTCCCTCCCTTCTCCTCCGTTCCCTATATTGCTCCCTCCCCTTTACATTCAGCTCCCCTCTTTCCCCTTCCTTGCACTGAAACTCACACTTTTCACACTCCGACAGTGTAAATTTTCGATGTGTGCAAGAATTTTATTGGTGAATGTGAATGGGAATATACAGTACAGTGCAGATTTCTTGTTATAACCTTATCTCCCCTCCCAACCCCCAACCCCAAGTTTCTTCTATTTATCGTTTTACATCCCCTTCCCTATTCGTCTCCTTCCTTCTCTTCTCTCCTTCTCTACCCCCCTTCCCTATTCGTCTCCTTCCTCCTCTTCTCTCCTTCTTCCTCTTCTCTCCTTCTCTCCCCACTTTCATGCTGTACACACACACACACTCCTTTCACTTCCCTGTACTATATTGCTGTCTCCCCTTTACAGCTCCCACCGCCTCCCTCTTGCTGGTTCAGGGGATCTACATTAGTTTTTCCATGGAGGCACGGAGGTATAAATTGTCGATGCGCGTAGGAACTTTATTGGTAAATGAGAATATATAGTGATAGCCTTCGCGCACACGGGCTATATACCACTATCATCTCCAATGCTCACTAAAGTACTCCTAAACCCAGAAAAGCTACGTACAGCCTGTGAGTTAGAATGCTTGATGAAGAATAGTGGTGAAGGAGTGGGTGAGGTTAGTGGTAAGAGTGAGTTAGGCACGGAGTTGTACCGTATGTATGTAGTAGGAGTATTGCTCGGGGGTTAAGGGTGAGAGTTAAATAAGGAGTATTCAGTCGAGTACGGTAGGAGTGAGAATGGAAATCAGAAGAGTGGAGTAAGCAGGAGGATTGTGTTTATTGTGAGGTATAGATGGATAGTCAGATTAGAGTAGGAAATATGATGATAACTGAAGGTGAGAGAGAGAGAGAGAGAGAGAGAGAGAGAGAGAGACAGAGAGAGACAGAGACAGATAGAGATAGAGTAAGGGTTGGGTTCAGAGTAGTGAAGGAGGGAGTAGTAGAGATGAGGGTGAAAGTGAAGGGTGGTATCACAGAGGGGCAGGAAATAGAAGTGAAGGTAAGGGTTAGGGTTGGGATGAAAGTGTGTATAGGAAGGGTAGCAAGAGTGAGGGGTCAGGGGAGGGGAGAGGCTGTACGAGAGAGGGGGTCGAGGGAGGGGAGAGGCTGTACGAGAGAGGGGGTCAAAGGAGGGGAGAGGTTGTACTGGGGAGGAGTCAAGGGAGGGGAGAGGCTGTACGAGAGAGAGGAGTTAACGGAGGGGAGAGGTTGTACTGGGGAGGAGTCAAGGGAGGGGAGATGTTATACGACAGAGGGGAGTTAAGGGGATGGGTTAGGAGGGGAAGGGAGTGTCGTGTCACATCCATCCGTTCACATGTACCGCTGCCTCTGACGTGTCGTTGATTGTATTCTTGGTGATACAGCGTAGGGTCACGTCAAGGGAGATGCCTCGCGTAGAAATGAAAACCGTAACTATTTTTTATTTCCATTTTTTTCCTTGTAGCTCTCTTGTTATTTTTTTTATTTTTTTATGAATGGGAAAAATAGCTGCAGACGTTTTAATTCATGTAAAAAATTCGTGACGTCACTCATCCGTCTAAAATGTCAAAATGTCGTAGGCAAGAACATTCATGGCGTTAACGATGGTGTTGTATGTACCAATACGATGACTCCCTAGACAAACAAGAGGGCCATCGTACCGGTACTATTCCATCGTCAACACCAATCATATTCTTGCCTCTGGCCCTAAAATTGAGTATCTTTACGTTCGTGATGTCAAGACACGTGTTTAAAAATCCACAAATGAAGATTGTCAGTGAACTGGAGGCTACTAATTCCCCCATTGAGTGTGTGAGTGAAAGGCCACCTTTTATAAATTAAGGCGAGAAGAGGGAGAAGTACAAAGGGAAAATGGAAAGGAAAAGTTACTGTTTTATTTTATAAATCATCAGAACATTCGCTTGTAAAATGTTAAAAATCGGTATAACAATGAGAGAGGAAATTACAACAGTACTAATGGCTACGGACCTTCCGGTTACGAGTCAAGTCATCTGGGCGGAGCTTTAATAAAATAATTAAAAATGGAACTCGGCTCAAGGGACCAGCTCTGACTTTCATCATCTTAAGCAGAGCCTGAAGGGAAGGAACACGCAGCACTCACCAGCATCACAGAGAGGGAGGCAGTGCGTGGCGGAGTATTAAATAATGGAGGATGGCTGGCAAAATGTGGCGACAGCACCGTGGGTTGGGGAAAACGACACGCCAGACGATTATTGAGGGAAGGAGTGAGGCAGGGTGGTGGGATAGGAGCACGAGCTAGGGCAGGGTAGGATAAGACAAGGCAGGGTAGGATAGGACAGGGTAGAGTAGGGTAAGGTCGGGCAGGGTAGGGCACGGTAAGGTACAGCAGCAATGAAGGGGATACGGTACACCAAGCCAAATATATTGTTTACCATATGTATGTATGTATATGTATGTATATATGTATGTGTATGAATGTATATATGTATGTGTATGAATGTGTATGTGTGATGTCATCCCCACTGACTTTATGCTGTACATTTTCTCTGGTGTGTGTCTGCATGGTGTTCCTTTTCCCACCATGCACCACCACATTAACTGAACTCACTCTTATCCTTTCCTTCTCATCATACTCTCTGCTCCTTCTGTCTTTATTCCACCTCTGCCTCTCCCTTCTCCTTTCATCCTCTGTTCTTCCTCCCGTCATGCCTTCCCTTTTGAGTTTTGTGTTCTGCTTCTCTCCTTCATTTTCCCCACCACATTATCATCCTCTCTCTTCCTCTTTCTTCTTCCTACCCTTTCCTTTATTTAACCTTCCCTATCGAATTACCATATCATCTTCTCTCATTAAACTTCTCTCACCCTTCTTCCCAAATTCTCTTTCTTGTTTTGCCTTTCCCATCCTTCACCTTCATCTATCACTTTTCCTTCTATTACCCTTCCCTCACTCTCCTCCTTTCCTCATCTACTTTCTTCTTCTCTTCCCTCATTCACCTCCTCTTTTCTCATTTACTTTTTCCTTCACTTCATTCACTTCCCTCATACACTTCTCTTTCTTCATTCACTTCCTCCTCTTCCCTCATTCACTTCCTCCTTCCTCATTCACAACCTCCTCAATCATTCACTTCCCCCCCCCCACCTCACCCCTTCCCCCACCCCACCCCACCTCACCCCTTCTCCCACCCCCACCCTACCTCACCCCTTCTCCCAAACCTTTTGCCTGGTCGTCCTCGCTTCAATGGACTTTTTAATTAATATCTGATCACATTACCAGCTTACCTTCCCCTTCCCTACTCCCACTCCAACCTACCTACCTACCTATGTGTACTTACTACCTCAACCTACCAACCCACCTGTCTGTACTACCTCAACCAACCTACCTATGTGTACTACCCCATCCACCCCACTTGTACACCATCCCAACCACCTCAATTTGTACTCCACTAATCATATAACTTGTACTCTTCTAACCAACCGTGTACTCTCCGTCCAAATAGTATTGCCCTTTGCCCTTGTACTAAACTAATCCTTTTTGTATTTTTCAACTCCATCCTTCCACATTTTAATCCCCTCACTGTACTCCCACTTCCATTTGTATCCACCCAAATATTGTATCCATCCTTCCATCCATCCATCCATCCATCCATCCATCCATCCATCCATCCATCCATCCATCCATCCATCCATCTTCACCCACTTTTAATTTCCAGTAGGAAGAGTTATTATTTTTTTAATCTGACTGATATACACCAGACTTTCCTGATCATTCCTAATCTTGATCCGTAAATATAATTCAAACCATAGTATATAAAACCTATTACTTACTTAAACAATTCATAAAGACAGAAATCTACTCACGACTTGTATTTAAAGATAGAAACTGGGAATTAACAGTTGCCAAAAAAGGTATTGCGACAACTATTGATAGAACTTTAACCATAGTAATATCCACAACTATTTGTTGGGACTATAAGCATGTATAGCAGAAGGAAATGTACATATCCTTCTTTAATATATACTTAACATTAATATATTTTATGTTGTATCAATAGTTGTCGCAATAACTTTTTTGGCAACTGTACATCTTCATCATAGTGGTTGAATATAAACATAACCGTCTTGCATAAGTTATTAGGCTTGTAAATTATTTCTCAGAGCAGGTTTCCATCATTGTTATATAAGTGGAGGAAGGTATTTTTAATTCCCTTTATTACTTAGATTAACTTGGATTGTTTCCCTCCAAAGATAATCAGAGTAAGAAAAGCTGCTTTCAATTTGATTTGTACTACACAATACCTCTAATGTTATTTTTTGTTATATTTTCCTATTGTACAAGATTATGTAGTGTGGCATATAATTTCCTCAGAACTTCATAAACCAACTAAGATTTTTCTGTGTAATTTAATATCGTCTGGCGTTATTATGACTATAGTATCTACGAGGCTGCTGCTTACAAGTCCTTATTAATTAAAGAGAGATTAATTTGTAGATGGAGTGGAAAGTCTCTGATTCCTCCTAACAATGCCAGGAAACAGACGCCATCATAGGTACTAATAGGGAATCTGTTTGGCGGAGTAGTTTGGAGGAATCGAACACCTTCTAACTCACCAAAAAAAGAGTTTCCCCTTAAAGATTTAAAAAGGTGAAATGTCGACCACAGTTCCAATGTCCCTTTCTCCCACCTGTGTAATGTCACGTTGGCAACACTGATGACAGTTTTCTACCCGTTACTGGTGGGTAGAGAAAAATACTGACATGCGAGAGAGGGAATTAGATTTTGAGCAGAGAGAGGGTTTGAAGATAAGAATTGCAAAAAAGGGTTTCGTGTTGACAAGTGTGAAGAGGTTTTTAAAGAGCTGTGAAATGGAGTAATAATTTTTGAAAGCCTTGGTAGTGGAAGAAGGGTTTGAGCTGGGAAGTGATGGAATGTTTTGAGCAGAGAACTATTATAAATAGAATGAGAAAAGGAGGAAGTATAAAGCTAGGAGTAGTAAGGAAATTAAAATAGTATTATGTGCAGTAAGAAATTTGTAACGACATTTGATAAGGGATATTTTGTCATATTTAAGCAGTCCGATGAGTGAACATTTTGAACTGAGAGGTGACTGTGAATACTAGTCATCCCAAACAGGGCTAGAATAAAGATTGCTGTAGTATCTGGTCACTTTCTAGTAGATTTAACGAGATTTTTCACATTTGTCCACGTGAGGTGTAGTGCAACCAATTATGCCCCAATTATTCCTTCTCTCATGCCCCAATTATTCCTTCTCTCATGCCCCAATTATTCCTTCTCTCATGCCCCAATTATTCCTTCTCTCATGCCTCAATTATTCCTTCTCTCATGCCCCAATTATTCCTTCTCTCATGCCCCAATTATTCCTTCTCTCATGCCTCAATTATTCCTTCACTCATTCCCCAATCCTTCCTTCACTCATGCCCCAACCATTCCTTCACTCATGCCCCAATCCTTCCTTCACTCATGCCCCAATCCCTCCTTCTCTCATGCCCCTCACATGCCCTCCCCAACCTCTCGACTCTGGCCCGCCCATTCACTTCCAACTTTATTAATTTACAGGCCCCCATTCAGGCAAGCCATTACGCTACGGGCCGTGGTAATGTAGGTCAGAGGCGACGGAGAGGGGGTTGTTGAGGTGGTGGTGGTGGGGGACAAGAAGGGGTTGTTTTGAGGTGGTGAAGGGGGGGACAGGAGGGTGTTGTTGTGAGGTGGGGTCGTGGAAGGGATGGAGGGGGGACGTGGAAGTGATTGTGAGGGGTTAGACGTGGATGGGTTTATGAAGGGAGGCGTGGAGAGTGTGAGGGAGGCGTGGAGAGTGTGAGGGAGGCATGGAGAGTGTGAAGGAGATGTGGAGAGTGTGAGGGAGGCATGGAGAGTGTGAAGGAGATGTGGAGAGTGTGAGGGAGGCGTGGAGAGTGTGTGGGAGGCGTGGAGAGTGTGAGGAAGGCGTGGGGAGTGGCAAGACACTGTATAAAAGATGTGAAGGAGGATTTGAAGTAGAGAGGGCTGTAAAGATGTATGGAGAGAGAAGGTGGGATTGGACAAGAGAAAGGGTTTGAAGACGAATGTGTGTGTGTGTATGAGAGAAATAGATAGATAGATAGAGAAAGAGAAAGAGGAAGCGAGGGAGAGAGAGAGAGAGAAGAGGGGAATGGTAGGGGGGGGGGGAGAAAGAGAGACAGATAAGGGGGGGGGGAGGGTTATACATATGAGTGGGTGGAAGGAGGTAAAGGAGCCATTGATGTCCAGCAGGGACAGTCCAAGTACCATAGAATAACATGGTCTCCTGCCACACTGTTATTGTTGAAAATGTTCACTCGTACCCTCCCCCATTCTCTCTCTCTCTCTCTCTCTCTCTCTCTCACACACACACACACACACACACACACACACACACACACACACACACACACACACACACACACACACACACACACACATATACACACACACACACACACACACACACACACACACACACACACACACACACACACACACACACACACACACACACACACAAGGACTATGAAGACCAAGTAATTATGCGGACCAAGTTAATAATACCAGGAAGCTGAGATAAAAGTGAGTTAATGAGAGCGTGTAACACCTGCCTCCCCTTCCTCTCTCTCTTGGCCCCTCTGCCCCTCACAACACACCCATCAAGGCTCTATATATTTCCCCATTATGAACTCCCTCCCTAAGGTGTCTGTTAGGGTATTGCGGCCTAGGAAATGACATCTTATTTACCGGTATTAAGTAAATCATTTGTTGTTCTGAGGATGTATGTTACTACTTATAAATAAATACATCATTTATGAGTACTTTATTAACTGTCTCAATCAATAATCTTCTATGTGCTATATACAGGGTGTCTTACAAGTTCTGGTGGAATCACAGGGAAAAGAAAGTTTATGCAATTCTAAACGAAAATTACTCTATAAATATTTGTGTTTTAAGTATTCGTTTACAAGTATTTAGGTCAGATGTTGTTTGAAATCACTTACTGTACTGTACTCTGTTTGCACTGCTTCCGTGTTGATGTTGTAGAACCCATAGATAAAAATGATGTTTGAAAATGTGATGGTATTGTATTAAAATGGGATTGGAAAGTCCATAAAATAGACACAACATTCCATCCCCATGAGAGCTGGCTGGGAACTGAGGTAGTGATGCTATATAGTACTATCCTCACTTCCTCGATTTACTCGTATATTAAATCTATCCCACTTCAATGCACCAAATATTCCTAGCACAGTCACTTAGCGGAAGTTTATGGATTGAAAATCTTGATTCAAAACAAGAACACGTAAATTGGAGAAAAAAACACACCTGATGGCAACACTGGGCGGGTTTGAGTCACCTGCCACATACTGACTGGTGCAGCCTATACATTATACACGTCAACACTCACTGCCTTATTTGATCTAATTACTCGTAAATGAGTTCTGAAAATACACATTTTTATTGAGTATTTTTACTTAGAATTGCATAAACTTTCATCTCCCTCCGGTTCAGCCACAACTCGTGATACACCTGCTACTGTATGTCAATTGTCACTTAACTTGTCCGATCTTGATTTTTGGATTATTTACCTTGGATGAAAAAATTACTAGAAATAATTTACTGCCTTCTGAAATTTTCTTCTTGTCTGTCTGATATTTCTTAGCTTATACAGTATAAATATTGAAGTTGCTAATCAAACACCGAATGATTTTTTTTAAACAATCCGATGTTTATCTCAATGATAAATATGTCAATAATTTTTTATAAATCAATTGACTTTGAATCAATTGGCTTAAAATCGTGAGACCTGTTGGGTACGTGACTGACTCTGTTTGCTGCAGTCTTGATTAAAATCGACCCAGTTAACAGGAGAGAAGAGCATTGAAGCCATAGGTGTGGCGACGAGGAAGGAGGGTAGGATGGCGCCTCCTCCAGTCAGTCAGTCCAGGCAGGCAGTCAGGATTCCATTTATTCTGGACATTGTATTCTGACTTTATACACACGCACACACACACACACGGGGAACGGGGAATAAGAGAGAGAGAGAGAGAGAGAGAGAGAGAGAGAGAGAGAGAGAGAGAGAGAGAGAGAGAGAGAGAGAGAGACAGAGAGACAGAGAGAAAGAGAGAGAGAGAAAGAGGCAGAGAGAGACATAACAACATCAAACATCTTCAATACCGTACTTAGTTATCACATCTTAACATAATGATAGGTTAGGTCAGTCACTCATTTTCCCAACCCTATGCCAGGAAACAACATAGAACCTCAATACATAAGTGTCAATTTGATATAGAGTTTGGTGGAATTCGTAGCCTCCAATTCGTCGACATCACAGACACCTTAAATGGTCAAGTCCAGGAGGGTCAACATTTGCCCTCAGTCCTTCATCTCACTTGACTCTGTGTGTGTGTGTGTGTGTGTGTCAGTGTGTGTGTGTGTGTGTATGTGTGTGTGTGTGTGTTTGTGTGTGTGTCAGTGTGTGTGCGTGTGTCAGTGTGTGTGTGGGTGGGTGTGTGTCAGTGTTTGTGTGTGTGTGTGTGTGTTTGTTTATTTATTTGTTTGTATGTTTCGTTTGTTGGTGTGTATGTGTGTGTCAGTGTTTGTGTGTGTGTGTGTGTCAGTGTGTCAGTGTTTGTGTGTGTGTGTGTGTGTCAGTGTTTGTGTGTGTGTGTCAGTGTGTGTGTGTGTGTGTCTGTGTGTGTGCGTGTGTCAGTGTTTGTGTGTCAGTGTGTGTGTGTGTGTGTGAAATTCTTTATCCCCCTGTTCTCTCCCTCCATCCACACACACACACTGATTTCTTATACCTGTCTCTTACACTCGGTAGTTTTATATTTCTCTTTCCTCCTCGCTTCCTTGTTCTCTCCTCTCGTTCGTATTCACTTCTTCATGTCCACGTTTTTGTACCTCTTTCTTGTGCTAAAATTTTCCCGTTTGATTCCTCCTGCTTTTACCTGGATATCATTTTCCTGTTCTGTTCTGCTTTTTTCTTGTTTCGTCTATACACTTAAAGTTTTATCACAACTCATCAGCTGAATTTTCCTAAGATGATATTATTATTATTATTATTATTATTATTATTATTATTATTATTATTATTATTATTATTATTATTATTAATATTATTATTATTATTATTATTATTATTATTATTGTTGTTATTATTATTATTTTTATTATTATTATTATTATTATTATTATTATTATTATTATTATTATTATTATTATTATTATTATTCCTTCCCCTTCCCTTCAGTACCCTTCTAAGCTCTTCCCTATTCTTCTCCCTTGTTACCCAAGTTATTTATTCATTTCCGCGTTCTCACCCCTTCCGTGTCCAAGTCATTCATTCCCAATCCATTATTTTGTGTCTTTCTGTTTGTTACGTTTTATTCTCCCTTTCTGACAGTTCCATGACCCCCTCAATACTCTATACAAACTATTCTCAATTGGTAAGTTGTTGATATTCCCCCTCTGACCTACAAGTTTCCCACGAAATTTAACCATCTACATTTCCACCTACACCAGGGTCCCTCTTTTTTCATCTTCAACACCTTAACTTTGATCTCGCCCATCATCGAAGCCTCACAATTCCGCTCATACTCTTCCTTTCCACCAACAACAAACACCTGTATAGTACATAGGCTACAGTACATCACATAGTTATTTCCACTTACATGTACACCTTTTCTACGTTTCCACTGATTTCTACTTACTACTACTCCCCTACCTTTGATTTCCTTTACACTCCTCCACGACTACCTAGCTCCACCTACACTATACCTACCAACACTCGACATTCCCCAGCCCTCATCCAGACCCTTTGCACGTATCATCCCTAAGGCTGTGTTTCCTATTCCTACCGTATACACATTCTTCCTGGCCCTCCCCCATCTGACCCACCTGTGTTGAAGTGATGGTCCCCTCTGTCTTTTTCTTTATTGTGTGTGTGTGTGTGTGTGTGTGTGTGTGTGTGTGTGTGTGTGTGTGTGTGTGTGTGTGTGTGTGTGTGTGTGTGTGGTGTGTGTGTGTGTGTGTGTGTGTGTGTTTCTGTGTAGCATATGTGTAGAAGTAAGTGATGCAATATTTGGTACAGGTGGTGGGCTGTAAGAAGTGATGTGTACGTGTGTGTGTTCTGAGTGAATATGTGTATGGAAGGGAGGCAGGGTGTTGGCGTGGTGGGCTTGTAATAAAAGAAAGGAACAGGGCGTGAGAGGCTGGTGGGCTGCGAGTATTACCGGACTTACTCGTGGGGTGAATATTATTTTCTCCCACTCGTCAGTTTTTTGTCATATTTTTTCTCCTCTTCCCGTTCATCGTTTTGGTTCCCTCACTCTCTCTAGACACGTTATTCTCCCTTATATATTTTTTTTCTCTCGGTTATCTATTTTTCTCAGACACGTTATCATATCTGTGCATCGAGAGAGTCTGGGGCCTCTAATATTTCAGGGGTATCCATTGGGGAATTGTTGGTCCCGTATGGTAGTGTGATCAGTGACTTCTTTCCACTTACTATTGGAGTGAGGCGAGTGTGTCTTTACAATCACACTTCATTGTATCGCCAGGGTTTTTTGCTGGGTTTGTGGAACGTAGTTTCTGTAGGACATTGGTCGGTGTTTTTAAGGTACAAGAACTGGACTTTACTACCGGTTGTTCTGTGGTCCTTGCTGAGGCACTGGAGGTTGTTGTGTCCGTTCTTAAGGCAGTATACGAGGAGGCCAAGTTGAGTTTGTCGGTTTGTTTCACCTGGTCTTGATCACGTGCTCACCAACTGTTACCCTCCCTTTCCACACACCGAGATAGCGAGGTCACAACTCCTCGACTTACATCCCGTACCTATTCTCTGCTAGGTGAACAGGGGTTACACATTTAAGGAAACAATCCCAAATTGTTGTAGTGCTGCGAGGTTCAGTCTAAGTATGATTATGGTAGATCATTGGGATATTGGATACCTTTACGTATGTTGACAGTGAGGTAAATCATACAGATAATAAAGAGAGACTGGTTGGCGAAAGTTGGTAAAAATAATCCAAGAACTGGTCCTGTTTTATAGTCATAATAACATAAAGATATTGCTCATGAAAGAATACAAATCTGGATCTGAAATCTTTTAACTTCCTGCTAACTCACATAATAGATTTGCTCAAGTCACTATTGAAGTCGTTTTGTATGCAGCTCTATTCATTTTCCTGGAACGTTCTTGGTGGAAGATGGACTGTCAGGTGCATCCTTATTCTGAATTGAACGTCATAAAGGGTAACTCTAGGTAAGACTCAATAAAATCACCGATGTGACTTGCCATCCAGTAAGGGTACAACAAACTCGCCTCCCTTCATCACAATTACTGCAGGAAATTGATTGTGAATGGTATAATGTTCAGTTGCTTCTCATGAATTATTGGTCATTGAGTTGATGATTCTTAAGTTTAATATTGAAGCAGAAATGGTGACTTTGCATAATTCTCTACACAGAGTATTACACCATTTAGGGGAAGCTCTTAATCGTTGTTGTCCATATATACCATTGTGTCAGATCGGGTCCACAACCACTTCTGTTGGTGGTGATGAAATAGTGAGTGAGGTGTTGCAGGGTTTTTTTGCCAACTTTTGGTGTACAATCACGCTCCAGTGTGCACCAAACCGCTTACGTATGGCTGGATCCAATGAACGAAGGCTATACTATTTCAAACCCTTCTGATTTCACATTACAAAGTCATTGGTGATGGAGGCTGGAGTCAATTATGGCTTTTGAAATACTACTACTGTATATTCATAGGATTCAATATCACGAGTTGTTGTTGGAGCGCTGTGGTGTTTGTTTAAATCCATAACAGTACTATATATGGATTATGTGAGAGACAAAGCAGGGAAACTTGTTATTGTCATTGTTCACAGGACATAATAAACTAAGTGAAGGGAAACTCACCAGGATTGTGTACATCTATATTCATTGATCATGACAATGTACTTATTTTTGCTACAATCTAAAGAAAATGTTCCAAGTGCTCTATTCCTGTACTACAAACAAATATCAGTTTTGAATCATATCCTCAAAAATCTAGGTGGGTTTCCTTTAACCTTTCAGACTCATAAATACAGTACTGGGTGTCTTACGTGTATTGTAAAATCGACATTTGATCATAGAAACATTTATTTATGCTTAAAATTATCCTAGCAGATCATCATTCAGTTTAATTCATGTTATGGTGAATTACGGTACCCCCTGTATATATTATATCCTCGTATACGATCTGAAACACACACACGCACACACACACACACACACACGCACACACACACGCATACACACACGCACACACACGCACACACACGCACGCACACACACGCACACACACACGCACACACACACACACACACACACACACACACGCACACACACACACACACACACGCACACACACACACACACACACTCACACAGACTTATTCTTCATTTAGTCTCTTCAATTTTCATCCCTTCTCGTTCATGCCTCTCTCTCTCTCTCTCTCTCTCTCTCTCTCTCTCTCTCTCTCTCTCTCTCTCTCTCTCTCTCTCCACACAGCTAATTAAGAAATACCTTTGCGGACCCCTGTGTGTGTGTGTGTGTTGTTACAGGTGTCTGGTATCGTTGGTGTGTGTGTGTGTGTGTGACGATGACGTTGTTGTTGTTGTTGTTGTTGTTGTTGTTCTCTTCCTCTCGATATCTCTTCTTCTTATTCCCTTATTCATTCCTTCATTCTCCCCGTTCCTCATATCTCACTCCTTTCATCCCCTCCTCCTCATCCCACTCCATTTTCCTCTTAGCAGTATTGTTTATAATGGTTTGGGCACCACTTCGGATCCCAGCCACTCCCTTTTAATTCTTCAGTTGCCTATATATGCTTTCCTTCTATTTATTTCCATCGTATCACCTCCATCGGACTACAGGGTCTTCTAGGACTCGATCAGCAACAGATCTATTGGTACTCACTAAAACAAGACAACTGAGCCAGTGTAAAGAGAAAGATGAGGGTAAATACAAACATAATAATAATAATAATAATAAAAAAAGCTCTTCTCTGTTAACTACTCTCTCCAGCCGAATAATAAAAGCTCTTCCCTGTTAACCACTCTCTCCAGACGAATAATAAAAGCTCTTCTCTGTTAACCACTCTCTCCAGACGAATAATAAAAGCTCTTCCCTGTTAACCACTCTCTCCAGACGAATAATAAAAGCTCTTCCCTGTTAACCACTCTCTCCAGACGAATAATAAAAGCTCTTCCCTGTTAACCACTCTCTCCAGACGAATAATAAAAGCTCTTCTCTGTTCACCACTCTCTCCAACATAATAATAAAAGCTCTTCCCTGTTAACCACTCTCTCCAGACGAATCTGACCGAGAACAATAGAGATGTTATGTCAGCGTTAAATCCTTTGAAATTTCTATGTAAACTTTTGTGGCCTTCCAATCTTTGTTATGTTAGACAGTGTTGATTGTTTGGTTTGTATGGTAACCTTTTGTATAAGTATCCGTTCTGTTATTGTATGTTGTGTTGTTTTAATTAGATCTTTTCTCTGTTCGTTTCGTATTAAAATGTTCAATTCTACACATATATGGAGATGGGGAAATGGACAGGTGAGGAGAAGTCAGGGAAGGAGAGAAAGGAGAAGGGGATATATAGAGGGTACAAAGGAGGGGAGAAAAGGAGAGAGGAATGTGATTGGAATAGAGGGTAGATGATGAAGGGTGGAGGATGAGAGGGATATACGAAATAATAGGGATAAGAGGGTGGAGAGGAGAGTACGAAGGAGGGAAGGAAGGAAGGAAGAGGTTGAAGTCGGAGAAAATATACGAAAATGTGAAGTGATGGAGGTAAGAGCAGGAGGAAGCGAGGGAAAGGATAACAAGAGAATATGAAGGAGATGATTGACAGGAAGGGATGAACGGATGATGGCAAAAGTGAAGAAGGACGAGAGAAAATAAGAGGATGAGAATGGAAGAAGGGAAGAGGTGACAGGAGTGGATACAGGAAGAAGGGAGAGGAGAAGATGAGACTGAAAGGAGTAGGTGAGAGGATGGAGAAGAGGGAGAGGAGAAGATGAGTATTACAGGAGTAGGTGAGAGGATGGGGAGGGGAAGAGGGAAGGAGAAAACTGTCGACAAGAGCGGGTATACACTTACAAACACCATACAACTGATGATGCAGCACCTCTTTGGAACCCGTTGAGTAAAGTGGAGTGGAGGAGAGGGAAGTGTAGTGTAGTGTTGTGTTGTGTTGTGTTGTGTTGTGCTGTGTTGTGTGTTGTGTTGTGTTGTGTTGTGTTGTGTTATTTTGTGTTGTGTAGTGTTGTGGTGTGTTGTGTTGTGGTGTGGTATGTTGTGTTGTGATATGTTGTGTTGTGTAGTGTTGTGTTGTGTAAAAGGGAGTAGGTAAAGGTGCCAATTTTACACCATATTCTAATGGAGTACCGCGTGTAAGCCCTTTATGATGAGAGCTCTTCTGATTATTACAGCGTTTTTAGTAACCCAGTTCATATTAAATTGACTTTGTTTACCGTGTATTCAATTAACACTGATGGCTGGGAAAAGAACACAGGAAAGTGCTGGCAATTAACTTAATATGTTTAGGGTCTTGAAAAGGAATGATGGACTAATGGATAATGAGAGAAGAAAGAAGAACAAGGAGGGGTAAGTTAAATTAAAGTAAGTGTGCGGGAGGGAAGGAGTAGGAATGATAAAGGGGATGAGGAAAGAGTATAGAGTGAGGGTGGGGTGGGGGACGAGTCAAGCCACAGTTAGTTCCTCCCTTTCATTCCTCTCAGTCCTCTCGTATCTTTTATTCTACACGTTTTTTTTTTTTTTAACCCAATTGAGTCTCCCGTTCTTATACATGAGTGGGTCTGGGTTGGTGTAGTGGTATCGCTTCCCATCCAACTCAACTGACCCTGTTTTAAAGACCCTGTGATCGTGGATGATAATTGAAGGCTTCTGATTCCTCCTGACTATACCACGAAACAAGCTCCTTCCATGGGGGGGGGGGTGTTTCGTGGCAATATTTAAAGGACTCGTTTACATCAGATTTTCTTACTACATTACAAGGTCCCTTAATACTATTCTACAGTTTAATAAGAATCCAAAGAATACGGTGTTGTATTTTTTCAGTTAATTTAAAGATAGTACAAGTCATTACAAATTTATAAGACATAATTCTCACTTTTTCCTCAGCAGGTAATACAACGAGAAACAAAGATTATGATACATAGCAAAATATTAGCTGCATAAATTCTCCAGTTTACCCTCGAGCCTCGGCTAAATGTAATATAAACGTGAAAGATTACTGACTATCCAGACTCATTTGCAAATTGGGAATGTGTTCTTTAATTAACACAAACTTACCATAGCATTAATTACATATCTCAGGAAGATGAACGTGTTGTCTAATTGAACTCGCATCTTGGTAAAAATGTCGAAAGTTCAGACTAACCAAGATATGAAGCCGAGTAAATGGAGCCTAATTTGTGGTTTGGGGAGGGAAGGCAAGGAAGGAAGGAAGGAGATGGGGAAGAACATATATTTAGAAGTATTTCATCCAAAAAGGAGGAAGCCCCAAGAAGATTTATTGCTACCATTACTCATCTGTGTAGTTATCATTCATCTCATTAGGGAAAAAATAACCTAACATCTTCCACCCAAAATAATGGATATTTATGAGCTCTAAAATCTATGAGTTATGAGGTAGCGGAGTCTTTTATATCATAAGGCAATTGAAACTAAAGCGTAGACGGAGGCGTAGACGGAGGCGTAGACAGAGGCGTAGAGTAGGTGAGCCCACATGTTATAAGGAAATGTGAAGCAGCCTAGAATAGCAGGACTGATCTTGACTACCAGAAAATGAAAGACTTGCTGGCTTATCACATCCTTAATCATGAGAGAGAAAGAGAGAGAGAGAGAGAGAGAGAGAGAGAGAGAGAGAGAGAGAGAGAGAGAGAGAGAGAGAGAGAGAGAGAGAGAGAGAGAGAGAGAGAGAGTGATCTACTGAAAACAATAACATCGCTTTAATTATCAGGATTGTTAAAAAGAAACTGTAGGTGAATTTTGTATATTCTTGAGTGCGTATCTCAGAATGAATTGCAAGTTGGTAAGCATCGTTGCAGATCCTACTCAGTCATTGTAATATTACCGATTTCTTATATTATCCATCCGGAGCAGAAGTTCACAAAGGCTTTTACATATTCCTTCCCTCTCAGTACACCTGCACGTCTCATTATCATATCATCCCCTAAGCCTACTTTCATATTCATACCTTCAAAGAGAATGTACCCTCTGTTGTCTGTTGCATTTTGACTGTTGATGTGATCTGTTCAGTTTAATAATATTGTCTGATATCTTTACAGTTAATAAGTAGTACATGATATTGTGTTCCTTAAGTATAACCATATAATTAATTTTCCCTGTGTTACTTCTTGTAAGTATCTGAATAATAGATGATACCTATATAAGCCTATATAAGTAGTCAATAGAGTAATAACACAAGCAGGTAAAAACTTGCAGGTGGAATCATAACTTATATTTTATTATGAAAAAACCGAACCTGGTATTCGCAATGTTCACGAAATTCCAATTCATGATGACTTAGTTTACATTTTTAACTCGCCCCCTCTCTCTCTCTCTCTCTCTCTGGCAGCTCACTGTAACACTGGTTGACATAGATCGAAAACTGAATCTTGATATTGGCAGAGATATAGGAAAATGCGACTTAAAAAGTGTTGATGTCTGTAAGTTCCCGAGACAACCACCTTCAGCTTATCATGTATCCTTTCGTTGCTGTTAGTGTTTTCCTTCCGTTATCTTGAAGGAGTCAAATCTCAGATCTTTTCCCTGACGTTTGGTTCTGTATATTGTATAATTATGCATTGTAGTACTTGATGCTGGCACATTCATTACTTACGGTCGAGTCCAATCATAATTATTATATATTCGGTGCCTTGATTCGATTTCTGATGTTTTATTCTTGTCATTGTATGCATTACGAGTGAACATTCTTATAAAATAAACAAATTAAACTTACATATTGAAAATTCTTAAATAGTCCGAATATATTATAATTGTTGTTTCAGTAAAACATGGTCAGAACAATATATTTAATTAAGGGGATACTTCTGATAGATTAAAGCGCCTTGAATCCTCCAATGTATGCCAGGAAACAGACCCAGATGAACAAAAATAATGGTATCCTGTTGCCTGAAATAGTTTGGAGGAATTAATTGCTCCATATTCACCATCGGAAACAATGTGCTATTCTATACGCCCCTAAGAGTTCTTCGGTATACTGTTATGTCAAGGCTGAACCTGAACTCAAATTGGCAGCAAATAGCGAGGACTAATAATTATTTTATTCTGTAAAGAGGGAAGATGGAATATATTTTAGCGAGCCATTTCAACTTCATTTCTGTCACTAATGAAGGAATTTCTGGAAAGTTATAATGTAATTTTTACTGTAAAGTTTGCACCCTGAGGCGTACCGGTACCTTACAAGTCTGGGTGTGGGACTGTCTCTCTCTCACCTTGAAGCCGAGACACAAAGTTATTACAAGACAACACTCCACCAACTCCAGCCTGGCCGATATCGTCCTCATTATTATATGGATAGATAATAGTATGACACCATAAAAACTGTATGGGACAATAGTTATAATACCACATCATGATAATTAATTATACAAGAGGACATCATGATAATTATATGCGAAAATAATCAATATACAACGCCATCATAAATATATACGTAAATGATAATGACAACTTGACAATATTGTACATCAATAATAAATACAACACCATGATAATTAAATGCGTGAATATATAATTCGACATCATGATAATTATATCAGTAAATAGTAATATGACACTATGATGTAATATGACACTATGATAATTATAAATGTATACTCCATGATAATTATATGCCTGATTAATCTCTGTTATTTGTGTTCTCAAATTCTACCCAACTTCCTGGAACCTCGCTCACTTTAACAGTCATGATATTTTCCCAATCTTACTAATTAATAACTCACCCTATGTATACTGAGATATACTGAAGATAGTGTTGAAATATAAATAGCAGAGTTCTTTGGTTCTAAACAGCTAGTACTATCACAGTTCCATAAGGACAGGTCTGTTTAGTATCACGACTTGAAGTTTCCAGTCGTCTGTTCTTTCCATCCATGTTTTAGCTTGCAAGATAAGGCAGTCTCGTAGTTCACTCTGTGTGATTATATAGGTGTTCTAACTGTAAACATAAATAGAGGAATGGAGTAGTTGGAGTCGAGTGCCAAGAGTTAGAAGGAGTGGAACTGAGACCCCAAAACGTGCTATGCCACAGATCCTGGAGAAGAGCAGAGCAGAGCAGAGCAGAGCCGGTTAGATCCCTACTACCTTCCTCTTTTCTCATTATTAATTAAGGCGAGTCAGGTTCAGCGTCCCAGGTGGCAAGGGCGGCCCGTCCTGGCCTTCTGGTGGCTGTGTGAGGCCTGGACCAGACCAGGGCGGGAGGCCACACAGGAACCCCAAAGTTGGAGAGGAAGATGAATTTAATCCGTGGGCGACGAGGGGTAATCTTGCGCCATTTATAATCGTCTTTCTTATTTAATGTATTTAATGCGTATGATTAACTGAAATAGCTTATCTGGCTTTGAGTCTTAGTAATACCTTCCTCTATCACTATATATGGGTTGGTAGTATTTAAATAGTTAGAGGCCTGTGATATAGTTAGTGAATTGAGGGCTACAGACTCAACCCAAACCGTGTAACAAAAAGACAGACATACCGAGTCTCTTTCATAACACCAACGAAAGGAGGCGCAGGTTGAAGGCAGTAATTTGTTGTGTTTCTGTTGGAGGGCTTATTTGTTTATATCTTATTTGTTTGGATGATTGTAATTGTATGTGATAATTTGCAAGACAGGGAACATGTAAAACTCAATGTAATGTACTGGTAACTATTATATTAGATGGTATGTTATGGAATGATGGCAATGATCATACTGTAAACTATTTATGAAACTATTAAAGTGTAATTGTACCACCATGACAACCCCTACTACTGCCACACCTAATTCAGCCACCACCACTTCCACCATTACCTTCCCCACCCTTCAACTTGTCCTGGCCTTCCAGAACACGCGATGAATTTCAAATGCTTTAATATATTGGTTCTGACAGATAAAACTTGTGAGAGAACTACGTCAGGAATTAAGGCGGACAGGCAGGAAGATTATGTACCCTACTATTTATATATTTCTGGGTATTACAGCATGCAAAGTGAAGCCATACTGATATTTTGGTTGACAGACATACAATGTATATCACTTAAATCAGCAATGTATCATATGAAAACCACTTTTCTTACACTAAAAGATAAACAGTAGTTAATTCAATAAAATCCTTCATTGTAGTTTACTTCACTAATATCTACAATTCTGTTCACCACAACTATTGACATCTCACTCTACAAATCAGTCACCACGAAATCCAGTATATAGTTTTTCACTCTAAAACCTTGAATTCACTCAGACCGGTTCGACATAAGGGTGCAATCATTGTGGAATATGACGAGCCTACACCGGCAAAATAAATCACCCCCTGCTCTTGAAAATGTATTTCTATAGCGCCGTGAAAAAGTAGTAGGTGTGTGAGTAGAGTTTATTTTTTTGGTTGGGTGAGCGAGGGCGCAGGTGACGCTAATTACATGATTCATGATCAAAGAATTTGTTCTGAGGGGAGTCAAAGGAAGGGATGAAAGTAGATGAGAGGGGCAGTAGGGGGGCAGGAGTAGGGTACGTGATTATTTTGTTTTTATTATTATTGAGGAAGTTGGGTACAAAATGCAAGGAGCTCGTTAAATGTCCTCACCTGTGAAATAATAAATAAAGGAGGGATCCATGTCACATTCATTTTTGTTCGAGATGAGTATATTTTGTATTTGACAGAGCGTAGGTAAGAAAGCCAGACGGATGACGATAAAGTGTTACAGTGTCGACCAGTTGTGGATATAAAAGACTGAGTGTACCTATTAACTCTTGCAGTACTAGGGAATTAGACAAAAAAAGGGATTAATTCGTTCGTCGTAGGGCAAGTGAGATACTGTACAGGTTTACGGAAGAAATTCACTAGAGTTCACTGTCTTTCTATGTACGGTCCATGTCTAGCTTTATTACGAATGAATACTAATGACAGCAGCAAGATACACAGATAGATACTGAAAGAGATGACACAACACTAACAAAACACAACACAACACAACACAACACAACACCAGGAGGGGACAGGGATCCGAAAAGGCAATAAAAGCCCAAACAAATGACAAGAAAAAAACGCCATGTTGAAGTTTGCAGGTCGTCCTACACACCTGGGAAATATTGGAACTTTTCCACGTCACGCCTCTCACTCGGATCACTTTGTTGCAGTTGGTGTTGGTGTTGTTATTGTTGCAGTTGTTGGTGGTGTTGTTGTTATTGTTGCAGTTGGTGCTGTTGTTGTTATTGTTGCAGTTGTTATTGTTGCAGTTGTTGTTGGTGTGGTTGTTATTGTTGCAGTTGGTGTTGGTGTTGTTTTTATTGTTGCAGTTGTTGTTGGTGTTGTTATTGTTGTTGTTGTTGTTGTTTTAGTGCAGACTCTTATTACACTGGTGTAGTGTTTGTGTGCGTCTTTATCAACAACAAACAGTGAATAGTATCCCACTCTATGTGTCTATTCCTACAATATTCAGATACAAAACAATTCAATCTTGTAAAGTCCTCTGATACACCTTATTATAAACATAATATAAAATAGAAACGACCTATATCCTCGGGTTGTAGACAAGATGGCATGAATAATTTTACATTGCTCAGGTTCAGAATATTTATTAGAGAAAGCGTCTTCAATTGTGAGAAAATTATGGTCATCTCGCACTTGTTGGGTGTGGGAACACTGCTATACCATATGTGCTACTGTCTGTGTTCCACTACATTATATTATACACAGTCTCTCTCTCTCTCTCTCTCTCTCTCTCTCTCTCTCTCTCTCTCACACACACACACACACTCACACACACACACACACACACACACACACACACACACACACACACACACACACACACACACACACACACACACACACACACACACACACACACACACATATATATATATATATATATATATATATGCCCTCACGTACGCAGAGAGAGAGAGAGAGAGAGAGAGAGAGAGAGAGAGAGAGAGAGAGAGAGAGAGAGAGAGAGAGAGAGAGAGAGAGAGAGAGAATCCTCCTCATATCTCATTAATAATTCCCTTTTGACCGCGACTGCATTCTTCATTCAGTGTATTCCTGTGAGACCCTGGTGTACCCCATGGAGTGACTGCAGTGGAAGTACTGGTATACGGGGAAGGGAATACGGGGTGTGCAGTGAAGGTATACGGGGCAAGGGGTGTGTATGTTGGCTGTAGTGGAGGGGACAGACTGACTGACAGGGTATTGACTGACAGACACAAAGAGATGAAAACAATAACCTCCTCAATAACTTTGTTGGTGGCAATAACTATGTTCGAACACTGAGTCCGGATAAACATAAAATGTTTTACATTGAGATAAGAAAAATGTTTACATTGCTATAAAAATAATTTAAAACACCGAATAATTTTTATATCCTGAAGTTTGCTGATTTTAATGAATAAACAATACTCTTAATTTGACTGCATTACCATTATTTGTAATTACATTACAAATTACACATGTATCCATAAAATTTGCATTTATATCCGTGACAAGTTAAGCATTATTATAAAAACAGGACATACTTTTACAGATATAATGAATGAGAGTATCCTAAATAATTCCTACCCAGTATCCCTGATGGAAAAAGAGATTGATAGGTATTTAATTATCAACTAGACAGATGGATAGATAGAAAAATGCCGAAACAGGTATGTAGTTGGTATAATCAATCAGAACGGTAGCTATAGGATTAACTGCAGGAGAAGCTAGATAGACAAGAGAGGAGAAAGTAGCGTGTAGAGATGAACGAGTGGATGCCCTGGTCCATATTAGCTATTGTTAGGGTACACTAGAGGAATAAAGGAACCCCCGAGACATTAATCATCAGAGGAAGATAGACAGTGGTGGCAGGAGAGAGCAACAGGTGAGGAAGGACGGGTGGGGTGGCAGGGGAGGAGATAGAGAAGGTGACGAGGAAGGGGGAAGTAGAAAAGTTGATGAGGAAAGAAAAAGCAACATCACTTAGCATGAACGAAACAATGGTAATATTTGTTTAATAGAGTTATCTTGTTACCTTTGAATTTTGGTACCTGTGTGTGTATGTGTGTGTGGGTGGGTGTGTGTGGGTGTGTGGGTGTGGGTGTGGGTGTGTGTGTGTGTGTGTGTGTGTGTGTGTGTGTGTGTGTGTGTGTGTGTGTGTGTGTGTGTGTCAACATTCGCAAGACCTGTAATATATCCCTCTCTGTTGGGTAAATATTTGGTCATTGTGTTGGAAACATTTATGGCACCAATATTTCAACCTTGGCGATGTTATGTATGTTGTATACTAAGCTACATTTGCCAGGCAGTCGGTTCCGTGCACTTCAATGCAAATATTTATGATACTCTTACTCTCATAAATATTTCCCTATCACATGTTACAGATATATTTTCAGGAGAGTCACATTTCAGAATACGACGACGACGTCAGGTATATCACGACTGCAATTCCCCACGTTTCTGGCTGCTGTCCATCACTTACAAACATATATCTGAAAATTCTTGACTTTTTTGAGGGCACAAACGAAAAACCTGTTTGTTTTTTCTCAATATGAATACACAGAGGGGAATGAAGAACCAGAATGTCCTATTTCCATTAAACCATAGCACAATGATACAGTTATAAAGTTATTTAGCATAATAATGATAACCTATATAATGTTAATTAATATAAGTACATACAATAAAACAGGTCACTTCCCAACGAGAGGAGTTTGGTCATACTAATTTTCCCAGGTATATTTCCAGCCCTGGTTTAATTTGTAGATACACCTAGAGAACATGTGTGAAACTGTGTAAACTGTAGTAGTAGAGTATCAAGGTGAAGGGAGTAATGGTATGGTGTGGAGTGAGGGGAGTGGAGTGGTGTGGAGTGAAGGGAGTGGAGTAATATCATGGTGTGGAGTGCCAAATAGAATATCACGGGACTCGCTCGACATGTTACACACACACACACACACACACACACACACACACACACACACACACACACACACACACACACACACACACACACACACACACATACACACACACACACACACACACACACACACACACACACACACACACACACACACACACACACACACACAGACAGACAGGCAGGAAAACACATTACGTCTTCATAACACAGGCTGGGGGTGGAGGGGTGGGGGGGAGCTCTAGGGTTGACCGTCCCCTGACTCAGTAATAGGAGCTGTGAGATGGGGGGGAGGGATTCTGGCTGGAGAAGGATGGAAGGAAGGATATAGGATTGAGGAGAGAAAAAAAAGGGTTGGAGTTGGAGAATATGAAGGATGGATGGATGAAAGGATGGATGGATGGATGGATGGAGGAGGCAGGGAGAAGAAGGAAGGATAAAGGAAAGAGAGACGAGGTTTGGGGTTAAAGGATATGGATAGATGAAGAGAGGGATAGGAGAATGGAAGAAAGAGGAAAAGGAAAATAGAGAGTAAGCCTGGAACGAAAGGAAGCCGGATAAAGAGAGAGAGAGAGAGAGAGAGAGAGAGAGAGAGAGAGAGAGAGAGAGAGAGAGAGAGAGAGAGAGAGAGAGAGAGAGAGAGAAAGAGAGAGAGAGAGAAAGTGTGAGAGAGAGAGAGAGAGATAACGAGGAACGGAGGGGTGGATGGAGGAAGGCTGGCGTCAAACTTGGATATTTATTAAAGCAGGTAGCACACTATATAGTAGTTGGCTCGATCCCCTCCGTCTTCTGGCCAGTCCAACTTTTCCCCCGTTCCCCAACTTGTTTTCTGGGAGTTAGAGAAAATCAACAAATATTTACAGAGCATATCAGAGCGGAAAACGAAGGGTGGAGAAGGAAGGAGGTGTATTGTATGTTTGTGTGTTAGACATGAGCCTTTATATCACTACATTTGGTTTATCTTTGGGTTGATTCAACATTTCCTTCAGGTTCGTTCACTCACCTTTCTTTCACCTTCTTTCTCACCTTCTCTCTCACCTTCTCTTCAGCCTAAAGGGTCTTCATGTGTTTCCTAAGGTGGTGGTCTTCTTTCAGCCTTATGTATAATCGATGGTTAAAATATAATCATCTGGAGTTCGTCATGACAAGAGTTTTGTGGCACAGTTTGGATGATTCAGTCAGTCAGTCGCCTTTACATTTTCGATTGTATCCCAAAACCTTAACAAGGCTTTATCAGTTTAAGAAGGGAGGGGTCGCTGGATGATATGGACAGCAGTTGAGTATATTCATTCGTTCTTATTTTAAACTTGTTTCATATTTTATTCTGTCTTATAATTTTCTCATATTTCATTTTTCATTATGTTTATCGTATTTATGCCATGACCTGCTATGGTGTTAATTGGACAGTGCACGAGGACATTTTCCACCGTCCCTTGGTCAAACTAATAATTCAGCCGTCCTCCAACTCGCTGTTGTGGCATTAGAGGATACCTGCGGAACTGAACATGAGCAAATCTGTCCTGGGAATGGAGGAAGGAATTAAAGGAGGAAGGACGATGGAAATAAGTGTTCGCCTGATAGGAATATTATTAAGTTATTCGAGTGAAATGTATGACTGGTGAACATGTGGCAATTATTCCCGTGCATGCAAGGACTAATGACCTGAGAGACTGATGGTTCCCAGGTGGTGTTGTGTTGGCTGCCAAGTGGACTCATTCGCTCACTCATTCACTTTCGTATAATACTGTATACTCACTCACTCACTCACTCACACACCAACTCACTCGCTCACACACCAACTCACTCACTCACTCACACACCAACTCACTCACTCACACACCAACTCACTCACTCACACACCAACTCACTCACTCACTCACTCAACCTCTTTCTTATATACTCACCACCTCTTCCTTTTTGTAATACCGTATGTAATTATATTTTTTCGACACGAATTTTAATATAAACTATGACAACGACCTTGCGCATCAGTTTTATAATAAAGTCAGAGAATATTGGGTACCTTGCTCTCACTACTCGATAAAAAGAGTTGCCATACATCAAACTGTCTGCCTGGTTTTATGGTACAGCGAAAATCAAATAACAACCAACACTTTCCTTCCACTGTGTAAATAAATCAGTATCATATCAAAAAATAATCATACAACACCTTATGT
>JAWZYT010005646.1:82500-87500 GCA_034508575.1 Petrolisthes manimaculis
TATATATATACAGCATTATAATACGTGTTGTTATCAGGCTGTAGATAGATATGGACCTGTGTTATCAAAATAGACTCACACACACACACACACACACACACACACACACACACACACACACACACACACACACACACACCTCTTCAGCCATTCATCTTTTTATATTCTTCACTCAACACTATACTTTTGGCACGTCTATATTAATCAACGCTTTCATATTCTTAAAATATTGAATTGGTTTTTTTTTTTAATTCGCCTACTATTCAATAAGTTTTTCACGCCTGTTGCAATTATCCATTTAAGTGATTCTCGTACCAATCACGGCGAGGTAGGAACGCCGTCAATATTTTCACTTCAATAAATGTTTAATAAATGTTTATGTCGGTGGTGTATGGTAGAGTAAAATGGTTTGCTGCTGTTGTAGTAGTAGTGGTGGTGGGGGAACCATGTCGGATAATAATGTTGGATAATAATGTGTAATTGATTGTGGAAATGTTGTAAATTGATGGTGGTTTAATATTGTAAGTGATCTAGTGAATGTAGCTTAAGTGGTTAGTGATGTGGATAGCCTAAGTGCAGTTGTGGAATTAGTGTAAGCAGAAGGTGGTACAAACGTGGTAAGTGGAATTAGTGTAAGCAGAAGGTGGTGTAAGCGTGGTAAGTGCATTGGTGGTGGTGTAGGTGGATGGGAGATGCTTGCAGCTGACCCCCACCAATGTCCTTCCCTTCTGTGAGTGTCAGCCAACACGTCAGTTATCGACTGTCTGCTGCTGCTGACATGGAATATCACTCACACTGCCTCCCAACAATTAATATAAGAGCCTGACATTGTTGGACTGCCTGCCTGCTTGCTTGACTGCCTCTGGCTGTCTATCTGTCCACTGCCCATTTGACTGCTTCTGTTTGTCTGTTTGTATTTCTAACTGCCTGTTTATTTGTCTGCCTGTTCAGCTGTATTTGTCTGTCTGCAATCCGAGTGCGAGCGTATGTGTGTGTGTGTGTGTGTGTGTGTGTGCGTGCGTGTGTGCGTGCTTCAGTGCATTCGTGTGTGTGCCTCCGTGCATTCGTGTGTGCGTGTGTATGAGAGACTGGCCCAACTTCCACCCATCTCCACCTGTTGCCAAGTTGTGTGCTGTTCAGATATTGGGACATTAAGCCAACACTGGACATTACGGTGCTAAATTATTGCTTAATATGTCATGATTACACACAGTCACACCACCACTGGACACTATTACACCAATGGATACAAACACTTAACAAAAACACCAATGGATACAAACACTTAACAAACAAAAAAATGGATACAAACACTTAACAAAAACACCAATGAATACAAACATAAATAACTACCTTAAATTTTACCTGGAGGGCAAAGGTGTATACATCTGGCAACTCCCTCGATAATATAATGAGTTAATTCAGTACGATGCGTTTTTTTCACGAATTATTATTCAACAGTGACCTGATCCATAAAGGTTTACTATAAGTAGATTATATAAAAATACTCATAAGCTTTATTGTTATTCTCACCCATTGTTATACCTATATCGTTACATTGTTATCCTCACTCTGTCCTGTAATTCTTCTTCCCACGGCGGCATATGACCAAAGCACTCGTGTTCTTCCCCATATCCTATTAATCTACTTTCTATATCTACCTTTCTTCACGGTTCTATCTATCTGTGTCCTATACCTCTTCCCATTTATGTCTACCCAACACTGCTGCCTCTCGTCTCCTTTACTTCCTTTCCCCTTCTTTTAAAATTTCACTGTTTCTCGCGCCTCTACTTCTGCTTCGTTCATACCCCACTGCTCGTCGTCCGTCCTCTGCCACTGTCTCTTTCTACCCTACGCTTCCCAACCTTCCTCAGTCTCCTCTTCCTCTAGAATGGGTCTGTCTAGAGAGATGAGATATTGTGGACATAGAACCGCCCCTCCCTCTTGCAAATTAAGTCCTTTGAGGTTGTCAGCCCTAATGACTCTTCGGGTTCTAAATTGCCTTGAATATATTCTAACCATATTCTACCAGAAATGTTGAGCTATTTATTATCTTTGGGAGGCGTACAGTTGCCAAAAAAGGTATTGCGACAAATCTTGATAGAACTTTAACCACAACTATTTGTAGGGACTATAAGCTTGTATAACGGAAGGAAATATATATATTCTTCTGTAATACATACTTATAATACCTACAAACAACTATGGGCATTAATATATTTAATGTTGTATCAATAGTTGTCGCAATACCTTTTTTGGCAACTGTACGTGGGATAGGCTATCGGGGAAGGGAAGGGAAAAGGGAAGATGCCTATTTGGGAAAGAATACCTGCTTGGGGAAATACATGAGATTGAAAGAAAAAAACCCACACGTGCAGAGAAAGACATGTTGAGTGAAAGGTACACAGTTGAATATACAAGACTCGCAATAAATATAGAAAGTTAGTGGATACAGAGAGACGCAATATTGGTGGTAAAAAAAAAAAACTAGGAGTGTGCGAAGAGAGAGAGAGAGAGAGAGAGAGAGAGAGAGAAAGAGAGAGAGAGAGAGAGAGAAAGAGAGAAAGAGAGAAAGAGAGAGAGAGAGAGAGAGGACAAAAATGAGATAATAGGGAGATAAATAAGAGAATAAAGATACCCAGCATGAGGGTGAAAACGAGTAAAGGGGAAGAGAGTACGAGTAAATGATGATTACTCGGGGAGAAGGAATGTGGGCGAGGAGAGGAAACTTAGGATGCAGTTTCCATGCAGGTTTATAAGGGTGAGGTGGAAAAAAAAATAATGAAGGAAAGCCTGGGGATACAAACATAAAGAGAGAGAGATTGAAGACGAGGGGATAGTGAAGAGGTAAAGAACGACTGCAATTTAAGAAAAGATAGAGGGAAATGGGGGATGAGGAAGGAAAGAAGAAGTGGGAAAACAGGAGACAAGAGAAGGAAGATAAGAACGAGATGTTTGATGACAATGGGTGATAAAATAACACACAGACAGAAAGATAAGGAAAGAACGGAGAGACATTGATGATTGAGAGGATAATATGTGATAAAGATAAAACGGAAGTGTGGAGGGAGAAGGAGGCGCTGATTTGGTAATTATGTTATCAGATACTAATTAAAAATCCATCAGCATGTGAAAGAGGCTGGCCAATATTCAGAGAGAGAGAGAGAGAGAGAGAGAGAGAGAGAGAGAGGAGAGAGAGAGAGAGAGAGAGGTTGGGGTGGGATGGGGGGGGGGGATTAAGGGACATGGAAAGGAGAGGAGAGGGAAAGAAATAAGGACGGTGGAAGGAGAGGCAATGGAGCGATGAAGGAGAGCGAGGGAGAAATGAAGTAGGGTAGTATTTTGAAGGAAGGGAAGAAGAACGAAGGCTGGAGAAGGAAGGGAAACGATGGAAGAGTAATTAAAGATAAATCACGAAATAATGAGGTGAACAACTTTGGCACTATCTTCAATTAGTATTTTCCTTAGAGGTAAATAATTCCAGCCAAAGTTACACGTCACATAATTATACCTTCAGATTTTGCTAAGAAACACGGTACAGTACCTCCGTGTAAAAACAGGGTACTGTCTTGTTGCGTAGTTTGAAGGAGTAGATAGATAGATAACCCTCAAATTCACCCTTAAATAAACCCCTTTATGATCAAGTGGTGACAATCCATCTAGCACTCTGAGTCTCTGAAGAGCATCTACAGTATACAACAAGACACCAGGGATGTTTCCGAGTTAATGGGGATGGAGGTTGTGTATTCCAGGTTAATTAAAAAAAATAATGATCCCCAGTATGTATGTCTAAATATCTGGTGACACCGAGACAAAACTTTCATGTATAATACTAAGTACTTTTCGTTCATAATGTGTAAATTACCTAAACATTGACATTATTCCAGGTTATTATTATGGTTGGCGTATTCGTTGTCCTTTTCACATTATATCGTCTCGGTGTTCAACCCAGGTGGCTGTCACTCGTTGATAATTTTTTTCTAATTTCCGTCGCTAAGCCATGGACTAACCTTTGATCTGTAGTCACTCTTTTTTACGACAGACTCCATTTTAGAGGATGTGAGGCAATCGGTAGTTCCCGTTTTATTTTCCCTCAGCTTTAAGGGAAGCACCTCTTTTTGGTAAATCTGAGGGCTGGTGATTCCTCCAAACTATTCCAGGAAACAAATCGCCTCTATGTTATATATGACGAGAGTATCAGTTAAGAATAAATGATGGATAATAATGACGACAATATCAGTTAAAAATAAATTATGGAAAAATAAATGACGAGAGTATCAGTTAAAAATAAATGATCGATAATAATGACTACAGTATCAGTTAAAAATAAATGATGGATAATAATGACGAGAGTATCAGTTAAAAATAAATGATCGATAATAATGACTACAGTATCAGTTAAAAATAAATGATGGATAATAATGACGAGAGTATCAGTTAAAAATAAATGAGAGTCTGTCACAGTGCCTGCCAGGATTCACATAATATTAGTAAGTCCACTCCACCATGAAGCGTGAAGGGTCTGTGATGTCACCAAACTGAAACAGACTCCCTCATTATAGTCTGTTGTTGTTGTTGTTGGTGTTGTTGTTGTTGGTGGTGCTGGTGGTGTTGTTGTTGTTGTTGTTGTTGTTGTTGTTGTTGTGCCTCCAGTTCACCGTCAACATCACAGACTCTTGAAAGCCAAAGGGAGCAGGAAATATTATGCTTAACATGACATGACAACAATGAGAAATGAACACTCGAATCAACACGACACAGAAGATGAGAAATGGAAGAACAGAGAACAGCAAAGGAGAAATAGAAGAACGGAGAACAGCAAGAGAGAAATAGAACAAGAGTAAGAGGATGAACGGATAATGACAGCGACAGAAAGACAAAAGCATACAGACACACACCACCACCACCACCACCACCACCACCACCAACAACAACAACAACAACAACAGTAGATAATAGTGTAGTAGTGTTGACCAGCAGTAAGAAACAATAAGAACAAA
>JAWZYT010005646.1:92500-111432 GCA_034508575.1 Petrolisthes manimaculis
CCTTCCTCATTATCTTTTACTCTGGAGGCAAATGACCCAAGGTGCTACGCTGCTATCAGTGTTCCCGTTCAATTAACCATAGGGAAAGTCTGAACATTTAAAAGCGTCTTGGAATGTATACGTGTGAGGTGTAAAATGTTGTGTATATATATATTTTTTTTTTCTTTCCCACTTCTTTGGTTGTTCCTGTGTGTATTGTAAAGGCTTGAGACGAACTCCTTGACCCCGACTTAGAAATGGGTGTTGAACTTATCATTTTAACTACATTGTTTTCACGATCGATGATGCCATAACCTACTGAATGTTAAAAGGGAGGGGTGGAGTGTTTTTGATACGTTGCATCTTTTCAGTCACACACACACACACACACACACACACACACACACACACACACACACACACACACACACACACACACACACACACACACACACACACACACACACACACACACACGCACACACACACACACACACACACACACACACACACACGCACACACACACACACACACACACACACACACACACACACACACACACACACACACACATAAATATTTAACATATTCCCACGTCCTCACATCCACCTCCCTCCACTGTGTATATACATAAGTAATGTCGCCAGTAAAACACACATCCGAGTCTCGACGGTAACACGTAGAGGTTTGACCCTGTATGAATAAATGTATAGGGGCGAGATCGATATCAGATCACTCTCTCTCTCTCTCTCTCTCTCTCTCTCGTCTCTCTCTCTCTCTCTCTCTTGACACATGTAACTAAACCTGTTGTAACACTAAAACTCAACACTTGGCAATACTGAATGGTAACTGGTTCCTTCAATCAGTGCCTAAAAAGAGACCAGTTCAGGACAAGATTTGGCGAAGTATTAAGTGGCATTATTTGGAGATGAATTCGAACAGTCCTTTCTCCCCAACAAATAACCCCATTAATATCTTATCATAAACACCATACGTGAATGATTTAGAAGTCTGGGTAGTTGTCTCTTGTCCTCCAACGTCAGTGTGGCATAACAATCCCATTACCAAAACATGTGAAAGGTGTGAACACTGCCCCTTCATGCATATAAACTGATGTTGTCTTTATTGATTCATGTAGTACTGAACCGTATGTAGTGATAATAATGGAGTGGACGACGAAAGCAATAAAAGATCCTAGTGATTCTCAATGACACTTTGACAGTAGAAACACGAGGAAGGCGTGACGCTGACTCATTCTGTGGCCATGGAAATAAGAGCAGAGCAGAGCAAAGCAGAGCAGAGCAAAGCAGAGCAGAGCCTCCTTTGTTGTCAACGTTTCTCAGGCAAGAGGTTTTTTTTTCAGGAATGAACACTGAATTGTAATGGTTTGAGGTTTGTTCTGGTGATTCCTTCCTGCCTGAAGATGAATATATTTAGCAGTAAGAGGCTGGGAGTGTTCATTACAATACAACTGATACAGCTCGTCTTGATTCTAGGTATAGATTTATCCCTTATAGGTACGTAACATTCTTTTAGGTAACATTGTAAAAAAAATATTTCGCTAATATATTCAGATTTCCTGCTAAGGTTTCCACCATCTGATTGAGTCTCACTAGGATCGAAGACCATGCAAACGGTAAGCATTTTAAGAACATGTGGACTAAATCTTTAAATTAAGAGAATATAAATTAACAGACGCCACGTGTGCTTTTCCCCCCCGAGCTTAAAATCCAGAATGAAAATAAACCCTTGTTAACGGTAAAAATGTAATAATGTTTATATGAATATTTTCTTGTTTAGCATTTGTAGACGTTTTTGTAAACCAGAATAATATATTAAATTGCAACAAAGGATTTCTAAATGCAACCCTGCACCCACCACCACCTCCTCGACAAAGGAAAGAACACACACACACACACACACACACACACACACACACACACACACACACACACACACACACACACACACTGAAATATATAAAGACATAAACATTACCGCCCACAATAATTCGAGTCAAGGCCAAGGGGAGAGGATAAACACTCAGGCTCTTGTGTACACCGGGGTAAATATTGTTAAGTAAGTGGGATATATATACTAAGCGCTCTTAGGGATTGAAATATATATATACCGGTTTATATATTTTTTTTCCATGGCACTCGGCGGCAGGACTAAGTGGTTGCTGAATTCTGCTCCCTCAAATGAATTTCTTACTTGCTCCAGCATTTTGCCTTTGAAATGTGGAGGCTGGCAGAGGACCAAATGTGTCGAGCTGCACGCCGGAACTCAGTCAGGCTGGAGGGCACTCACTCCTTCCTAACAATAACACAATACCACACTCTACCAAACATACATATACATACGAATACGGACATTTAGGAATACATACCGTACTGCCTATACATACACTCTATACAACCACACTCTCTCAATGCCACACCCCTCGCCACAATGCCAGGCTTTATTCACATTATTGTCACCAGTGTCACACCTTCCACATTCCCACATCCACATTTCCACATCTACACTCCCTATACAACAACAACATCATCCATCCATACCTCTCTCTACAAACTCCACTATGACAAACCATCATCAACACCAGACTCACACATTCCATCCACAACTTCTTGACCCTGCACCCCTCATCACCATCACCACTCTATTCTCCACCTTTCACCACCACCCCCACTCCCTACAACACTAAATCACACACCACTATCCCTGAATACTCCACCTTTCATCGCCATCCCCTCTCAATAATCCACCATTCACCACCACCACCACCACCATCCCCCCACAATCATCCACCATTCACCACCACCACCACCACAATCACCACTCAATTCTCCTCCATTCACCACCACCACCACTCAATTCTCCTCCATTCACCACCTTCCACCACCACCACCACCACCACTCGTCACAACCTCCATTCACCCACCACCATTAGTGCCACACCCTCCACTAAACCCTTGTACTACGTCCAGGTCGAGGTTATAATTGAGGTTAGACTAGTGGAGTCCCGTGTGGCGAGTAGGGACACACACACACACATACACACACACACACACACACACACACACACACACACACACACACACACACACACACACACACACACACACACACACACACACACACACACACACACACACATCAGTCCCAATGGTCGGTCTGTCTGTCTGTTTGTATCCCATGTCCCTTTCTAAGTGTGTGTGTGTGTGTGTGTGTGTGTGTGTGTGTGTTTAGATATATGCATCAGATTCTAGAGTAATATTATGGTAAAAAAAACATTGTCTTCCAACTAACACAGCTAGCATAATACAAGCTACCGTAGGCGAGGTATTGTTGACAGGGAGAGTTTCTGTTAGTATAAACTTTTCAGAAAAAAATGCAGTATAAATTTTCGTATTGTTCCTTACAGTTGAAAGGGTAAATTTTTATATCACTCTCTGACTCTTTGAAATAGTTCGAGAGGGAATTCCATACATTTACGGTCTGTTTAATGTCTTCGTTCCCAGTTTCCCTATCTCCTCCACTTCCCCTATTCCTCTCTCACTCTCTCTCTCTCTCTCTCACTCTCACTCTCTCTCTCTCTCTCTCACTCTCACTCTCTCTCACTCTCAGGTCCTTCTGAAACTTCCTCTATCCCTTCACCCTTATCCTTCCCTCATCCTGCTTGCTGATGGCTTCTCCCTCTCGCTCCTAAAGGGGGATTGGGATGAGGAGGAAATCCGCTTCCCAGATTGCTACTCAAAGAATGAAAAAAAAAATCTTAAAATCAATCTCGCTATGAAATAACTTAATAAAAACGAATTTGCATTGTGTTATCGAAATCCCAATATTTACAGTCAAATTGAATATGATTTTTATTGATCCAAATAGTCGCACACACTCCCTGTTCAAATAAGTATGAAAATGTTACACCAAAGAAGGCAGGAATAAGATAAAATACAGATGAAAACCTTGTCATTGTGTGTACTGATCTCCTCATTCTCATGGCGTGATATTTAATAAGTAATCGAAGGACTGTGCAATATATTAGTGACTCTGAGTGTGTAGAACCACTCGATCTAGCGACTGTTACTGTGTTATCATTTTACACATACAACTAAAAGCCAGATTCGCGTATATACAGAACTTATAGACAACATTTACGTAGGAATTTCTGCGATATTTCTGAGAGATAATTTTCCTGGCGAACCGGTACATAATTATAGATGTAAGTTCACAACACCATTAGGCTTTACTTATTCATTTATTCATTCGTATATTCATTTATTTATTTATTTACCACTATGAATTATATAGTATGTAAGCTTAACGTCAGACAGGGAAGGTGTCACGTTTTATACCCTTTACATTAGGCCTACATGTTATTAATAACTAAGGTAACCAAAAGAAAACCTCATAATGAAACCACTTCTCTGGGAACATAATAATTGGCCCACAAATTAAATCGTGGTGGCAATTCAAAGTGAAGAGCAAATTAATGAAGCAATTAGTGTACGTAATCACCCTTAAGAAAATTGCCTCCCTCTTTTTCCTCTGTTATTATGCAAGCAGCGAGTGAGAATGCTACTGACGCCACTTCCAAACTGTACCTCGAAGCAAACTCATCATACCACTCGAATTATAAACTGTATAACTGTATAGGGACACTTCAAGCAGGATTACACAGAGGAGAAACACCCAAGCCGATTACTGGCCAGCGAAACAAAGTCATGATTCATCGGTAGTAAATGATATAAAGTGAAGAAGACACACACACACACATATATATATATATATATACACACACACACACACACACACACACACACACACACACACACACACACACACACACACACACACACACACACACACACATACACACACACATACAGATACACACACACACACACACACACACACACACACACACACACACACACACACACACACACACACACACACACACACACACACACACACACAACAACACTACACAACACCCAACAATAATGGCGAGACAAAAAAAACCTCTGCTGCTTCCCTGCTTTGGCTTCTTGTACCTCCTTCCTCCCCTGACCTTTAATTTCCTCGGCCTCTTCCTCCACCTTCCGGCACTCTTTCTTTCCTTCTCTCAAACAAACATACAAACAAACAAATAAATACACACACACACACAAATAAACATACACAAACATGCCAAACAAATAAACATCCACACACACTTAAACACACACACACACACACACACACACACACACACACACACACACACACACACACATACAAACAAGAAACACACATACACGGACACAAACAGACAAAAACTAAGGCTTTAACAATCCTCTATCCATCACCATATGACCTATGTTGTCTGAGGGAAGAAATACCAACACCCATAAAGATCTGGGTGGATAAAATCTACGGACCTCACCCATAAGATTTCAGTATGTCAAAAGAAAGTTAGTATTCATTCTTCATATATGTTTTGATGCCATTTACTATTATTATTATTATATACACAAACTGGTGACTTGGTGATAGGTATAGATGGCTCTGTTATAATTATTTTTACTCTTTGATTTGTCTTCCTATATATTTTGTTTTTCTCCTTAATTTGTTATGTGTTAATTAAATGTCTCTCTCCTTCCCTCACCTGCCATTCTTTCGTTCATGATCTCTGTTCCACCTTCCCATCCCAAAGCACGATTCATTCCTACGTTATGCAACCTTTCCCTTATTGACTCGATATACTCGCCTTCCTCCTGACCTTTCATTTTCACTCTTTTTCCGCCACCATTCTCCTCCTCCATCTTCACCCTACCACTCTCCCTCCTTACAATTTTCTCTTCTGCTGCCTACGCTCTCTTCTTTCTTTCTCCTGCTGTACTCTCTCTCTCTGTCTCTCTCTCTCTGTCTCTCTCTCTCTGTCTGTCTCTCTCTCTGTCTGTCTGTCTCTCTCTCTGTCTGTCTGTCTCTCTCTGTGTCTGTCTCTCTCTCTCTCTTTCTCTCTCTTTCTCTTTCTCTCTCACACACACACTCATTTCATCTCTATTTTCCAACCTCCCACTCACCCTTCTTCACTTCCCTCCCACCTCCACTCATACATATATATTATTCCTTCAACTCTCCCTTCCACCAACCCTCCCTTCCTCCCACACACCTCACTGTCACTCTCCCTTCATCCCACTTCCTCACCTGTCACTCTCCCCCTTCTACCCACTCTCCCACTCCCCCTTCTACCCACTCCCGAACCTCCCCTCCGGCGTACCCACTCCTGAGGCACAGAACTTAGCCTTGCCAATCTTCCCTTCCCGTAAAGTTTGAATTCCCAGATCTTAGAAACTCGCGGATTTGAGGTAGTCTAACTTCTGAGAGGGAGATGTGGTGTGAGTAGGCCAAAGAGGAATGGAGATGAAAATATATTTGGTCTAACCCGGAGGAGTTCATGAATGGGATAGAGAGAATACCAAACCAACAGGCAGAATAATGCCATGATTCGTCAGTAGTAAATTATATAAAGTGAAGGAGACACACACACACAACACACACACACACACACACACACAACACAGACACACACACACACACACACACACACACACACACACACACACACACACACACAGATACACAACACACACACACACACACACACACACACACACACACACACACACACACACACACACACACACACACACACACACACACACACACACACACACACACACACACACACACACACACACACACACACCAAGAGCACTGCAAACATCAACCCGACACGGACCCAATGCAAACTCCCAACTCAAACAGAAAATGTCAGACTAAATACATCCTACCAACACACTAAAATGTATTCTTGCGACACACACACCACAATCACTCGACCAGCATAACACAATAAGCTTCAGTGAGACACGCATCAAAATAATGTATTCTATTGAGACACTCTAAATTTATTCCCCTGACATATTATATACTGAACACAACACATTCCAAAATATATTCAAGTGAACACAACTCAATGAAACAGATAAACAATAATACAATAATACCCATTACGTAAATAAGGTATAACCACGGAGACTAACTATTAAACCCTGTCCCTGCACTCGGTAACAGCCAATAATTTAACCAACCACAATATAAAAGAATGATACTTACTCCTTTGCTATACATACTAACTCAACACCAACAATGATACTTACTCCTTGCTATACATACTAACTCAACACCAACAATGATACTTACTCCTTGCTATACATACTAACTCAACACCAACAATGATACTTACTCCTTGCTATACATACTAACTCAACACCAACAATGATACTTACTCCTTGCTATACATACTAACTCACGCCAACAATGTAAAGCGAAACCCATTACACATAGCATTATATTATAGCCATTCGTATAGCCCTTTGTGTATTTCCAGAGTCTATATATTATTGTTATACTTTTGTGTGACTAGTGAAGCAGCATCTCTCATCCATCTTTTCGCTACTGTGCTCATAGCTTGCCTCGCTGGCCGGTCTGATGGGTGTAATTTCATCGGACGCATTTTAGAGCAAACTTCCCGCTACAAACTTTGCTGAAATCAACTTTACTTCACAAGTCAACTGATGAGGTAAACTTTTGGCTCCTGCGCCTCCTGCATACTTCCGATCACACAACAAAAAATTCTGGACCTGCAGTATAAAAGGATCGTGTATTTTGAGTCTGCCCCTGGCGTCACTATCCATCGTTACCCAGACAACAACAACAACAACAACAACAGCAACATTGGCACATTTTGCTCCGTCCTCTGGTCAGTCTAAGGAGTTTTCTATTCTGTCGTCAAAGAGATTAATGGATTTAAACTGAGCAAAAGTGTCGGTTGGATGAAGGTGAGAGATGAATGACGTAGATTACATTGTATTTTTTTGATACTTGACACGGCATTATTGTACGAACACAGAACTTGAAGTAATGATATTATAGCAGTATCGTAACCAAAGTTTTACAGCAACGTTAAAACGACTGCCTGAGAATTCTTAGGAAAACCGAGAAGGAAGCTTTTAGGTTTATATTTTCACATTCTTGACGCGGAAATTAAGGGGTGTTCAGAGAAGCAACTTTCGTCTTCATTTCCTTTGCTCTTCATTGAATCATAACTAAATATTTCCCGTACGGATGATCAATCGAGTATTTATATAGATATACCAACAAACAGAGCAAAAACTGTAACTGCATCCTCCTGATAGTGACGTGTATAAATAAGGTGTCGTCATCTAGTTGGACAGAAAACACCATGATGTTCCACTGTCTCATCTGGTGCGACACTCAGTAATCTCGGAGCTTCACAATAGTCACGGGTTACTGACACTCTACAGTCCCGAGGTTGAAGTAAAAAAAAAACACTTCAAATGGGCTCTCTTATTCGCGAGGTCCCTTTAATTAACAGGACGCCTCTCAACACACAACACAACGTCTCGCAATGTCCTATGTTCAATGAGGGGCCCCGTTGCAAGTGTGTCGAGTATGGTACTGCTGAGAAAGATTACGAAGAATATTTTATATATCTTGAAGGTCTGTTGGCAATCGTAATATGTTTTTATAATACCACTAAAGGGAAGCACTTACGTTTATGATAAATTTACAGTATATACGTATTTACTCATATATACTATTACTTAATATCCATGGTATTTAATATCAGTATTCCAAATTACTTTCAAACTTTCAAGATCTATTAGTTAAAATATGAAAATGAATAAGTCTGAGGTGCAGTGGTGGGGATAAATTGGTGAGGCAACAAGAAGTGGTTGTGATGGCCCTCCACAAAACTTTCCAGGGATAATTCTCCGTAAGCAAAACAACCGAGAAAAGTTACACCATTTTATGTCTTTGTTGGCAACCCGTGTGGGAGTGCTGGCTGGCTGGCTGGCTGGCTGGCTGGCGGGTTGACTGACTGACTGACTGGCTGCCTGACTGACCGACTGGTTGACTGGCTGGCTGGCTGGCTGGCTGAGTATACGTGTGTGATACCTCTATTAACCCTTGATCTGTGTTTTACCTTAAGTTGCAAGGACTCTGGTTTGGTTCAGTGGGAAGAGCTTAGACACTCCGGGAAAGAGACTAGGGACTTGCAAGTTCGAACCCCAGTCACAACGAAGGGGGCTACATAGTCATTACGGCTCAGCACAGCGGAATGTTGTTACAGGTGATGATTTAACCTCACTAGAAATGAGTAACTGCAGTTCTTCTACTACAGGTCCCGTGATATAATGCAATTCACCGTGCAATTAACTCCACGTCTGATTGGAACACAGTAAAGCGATCTCACAAAATATCATGTGTTTGTCAACTTTTTCGCTCACCTTGACCTCGATATGTACCGTATATATATATATATATATATATATATATATATATATATATATATATATATATATATATATATATATATATATATATATATATATATATATATATATATATATATATATATATATATATATATGATGCATCATGTTTTCGTTCTAAAATGGATTGGCCATATATTGTGTACTGTAAATAAATACTGCTGGTTTTGTTTACTAACAGCAGATCAAAAATTTATCATCCTTCGCGCCATATTGTGTGGAACTCAGGACGACTATTCCTACCAATATATTTTGCTTAACCAAACTTACACGTGAAGTTTAAAGGGAATATAATTGTCAGGTACGGGGATGATCACTGATTGCTCCAAATTATCCTGAAAACAGACCATCTCAATAAACGACAAGGAGATGATTTTTTTTTTTTCTTAGTTTAATCTGTTGCCTCCAATTGCCCCACAACCTTTTACAAAAGATATTGTGGATTGCTCCGGGCAACTCCTTGTATTCGGTAAACTCTTGTTAACTCCTGAGGATATATTTAGAGAGAGTATAATCTGCCGTCGGTGAGTTGAGAGGGCGCTTGTTCCTCCAAACTTTACTACACATCAAATGTCCTTAAAATACACTGATGTAGTCTCTCTTTTAGCATTTGCTTTGGTTTGTAGGAATTGGTGTAATCCTTTAATTCCATCACAACAATTTATGTGCTTAGTAAAAGAAAGGAAGAAAGGAAACGGAGAATGAGGGAAGCAAGCGGAGGATGGTGTAGGTGTGAGTGAAAGTAAAATATGGTAAAACTCAAATCAGTCCTCGGGATGGTGGGAGGGAGGAGAGGGATCAGAAAGGTGTAGAGAAGGATAAGGTAGATTGGGGAGGAGGGGTGAGGTAATGGGGGGTTAGTAACGGGGAGGAAATGGGGATTGGTCTGAGAAATAGAGGGCTTAAGGAGAGATAAGGGAGGGATGAGGTGAAGACAGGAGAGAGTGAGAGAGTGAGAGAGAGAGAGAGAGAGAGAGAGAGAGAGAGAGAGAGAGAGAGAGAGAGAGAGAGAGAGAGAGAGTGTGTGTGTGTGTTAGTTTGTGTGTGTGTATGTGTAGGGAGAGTGTATGTGTATGTGTGTCTAGAAAGAGAATGTGTGTGAATGTGTGTGTGTGTGTGAGAGAGAGAGAGTGAGAGAGATGGATGGGGAGGTTGCTGGAAGGTGAAAGAGGAGAAGAGAAGAGATACTGCGAGATGAATAATGTGTTTTTGGAGAGAATGAGGCAGGGAGAGGGTGAATAAATGCGAAATGTTGGTGAGGAAATGGAAGCACAGGAAGTTTGTGTATGTGTTTGTGTGTGTGTGTGTGTGTGTGTGTGTGTGTGTGTGTGTGTGTGTGTGTGTGTGTGTGTGTGTGTGTGTGAAAGAGAGAGAGATAGAGATAGAGAGAGAGAGGAGGGGGGTGGATAGAAGAGACCCCAGAACTAGAGGAGGAGTAGGAGGAGGAGTAGGAGGAGGAGGAGTAGGAGGAGGAGTAGGAGGAGGAGGAGGAGGAGTAGGAGGAGGAGTAGGAGGAGGAGTGGGGGGGGAGGAGGAGGAGGAGGAAGAGGAGGAGGAGGAGTGGGGGATGAGGTAAGTGATGGAAGGAAAACCAATGAAAATATACAAGGGGAGACGTTGGGTACCGAGGGAAGTAAAGAGAGGAGGGGATATTAGGAAGAGAGGAGAGGGGAATGAAATGATAGAATTGAAGGAGGGACGGTAGGGTAGAATAGAAAGGGAAATGAAAGAGGGAGAGTAAAACACCAACGCAATGGAATAGGAAAGGGGGAGAAAGGGAGAGGGAATATAAGATAAAATGGTTAAGCAAGATGGTAGAGAGAGAATGGAATGGGTGGATGGGGTGGATGGCAAAGAACGTTATGTAGTAGAAAAGAAAGAAGGGACACAGAAAAAAATAGCATTATGAAAATACGAAATAGAATCTTGATATGAGAAGGAAAGGAATGGCGCGGAAAACGTATGATAATGTGACAAGAAAATAAAAGGCATATGCATTTTTAACCAAGAGCAAACCACCAAAATTTTAACTTCACCCAGAATATGATAAAAGTCTACGGCTGTTTATTAACAAACAACCCAAATCATAAACATATCAACAAACATATCAACAAACATGTATACAAACAAACAAACAACACAAACCATAAACATATCAACAAACAAATAACCCAACAAACAAAACATACAACCCAAATTGTAAACATAACCTCTATTGCGGAGATAAATACAAAAAATAAAAAGGTCAAATAATTCTGGACGACAAACACAAAATTAGCAGATTACAAAAGCGAGAGAGATGAGAGGGAAATGGAAGCATCGGAAGGGATAAGAGAAAGAGGGAAGGGAACTATATGGTAGGAATCGAAGCGAGAAGAGGGGAGAATATGACAGTAGCCACAACAAAGGTAGAAGGGGAATATGATGAGAAGGGACACTGAAGTAATTGAAAGTAGAGAGAGGTGTGGGATAATGTCTGTCTGTGTGTGTGTGTGTGTGTGGGTTGAAAGTGGGTGGAAATGATACATAGGTCACTCGATAATTGGAGAGTAAAGTGGGTAGTGTTGTTGTCGATGAAGTAAGTACATTATGGCCTTGGAGTTTGGTGGTGTTAGTTCGACATTATCACTTACCTTACAAATACTCACTCACTTACAGGTGGTAGGGGAAGTGTTTATTGTTTGCCTTGTTAATGCCTCACTACACCTGGCTCACACGTGCTAAGTGTTTGATATAGGCTCAGGCACGACATTAGGACCTTTACTGTATGTGGTATTGAAGGTGGTGGTGGTGGGGATTCGTGTATTGATATCAGTAGGTTCACACACACTCATAAAAACAGATTTGGAATGCATGTGTGTTATATGTTTGTATGTTGTGGTACAGATGATGATGGTGGTTGTGGTTGATGTAAGCTAGGATTTATACACACACACACACACACACACACACACACACACACACACACAGGTAAAATATATGTGGAAATGTGTATATGTTCATTATAGTTTACACATCGTCATAAGCACCCAGGTAGGAAGATGTAGTGTGTGTGTGTGTGTGTGTGTGTGTGTGTGTGTGTGTGCGTGTATGTATGTGTGTATGTATGTGTGTTTATGTGTGTGTGTGTGTGTGTGTGTGTGTGTGTGTGTGTGTGTGTGTGTTGGGTCGTCTAACACACAAACACACACACACACACACACACACACACACAACATTGGGACAGAGTGTGGGGGGCCTGGTAGTGGAGATTGGTCCATTAGCTGACCAGTCTCTCCAGTCAATTGCCACTTCACTTGGCTTCCGGTCAGAGCTGGGGGGGAGGCGGGGTAGAGGACGAGATGGGAAGGGGATGGACAATAGAGGAAAATTGTGGGATGCATATGATGGGGTTGGAGGGGTGGTAATATTCGTGAAAGAGAGAGAGAGAGAGAGAGAGAGAGAGAGAGAGAGAGAGAGAGAGAGAGAGAGAGAAAGAGAGAGAGAGAGAGAGAGTGAGAGACACAGACAGACAGACAGACAGACAGACAGACAGACAGAGATGAAAGAAAGATACTGTTAAAGAGTTGCGAATGATTAGAGAAAGAAGAAATGTTAAAACACAGGACATGCAAGTCAGAAGGATGAAAATGGGAACAGAACAGAACGTATGAATTAAACTCAATACTGTCATGTAATAGAAACGGAAAGGGGTACAGGAATAATAATGTTGTTGTTAGGGAGGGAAGGGATGGGAAGGGAGAATAAAATAAAGGCAAAAATGTAAATGCATATGGATAGGAAATAACGTTAACAAACGGTAGGAGGAGGGGAAAGGTAGGTACAGGAAGCAAGCAAAAATATAAATAATAAAAACAATAATAATAATAATAATAATAATAATAATAATAATAATAAAAGTAAAACTATTGATAATAATAAAATTAATAATAATAATAATAATAATAATAGTAATAATACACACACACACACACACACACAAACACACACACACACACACATAACCTCAGACATAAACACTAACACGGGACCATTTCAGCAACTTCCGCAGACATTAAAAAAGTCGGGTTTAATTAAAAGCAACTCTGGCTGTGAAGAAATGAGATGGAAATTGTTAAAGCAATTAGATTACGGTGACAGTGAGTGAGTGAGTGAAAGAGAAAGAGAGAAGGGGAAAACGACTGAGAAGAAACAACGACGGTGGAGTGTGAAGAAGGATAGTGTGAGGGAGGGTAGTGTGAGGAAGAGAGGGAGGGAAGTGTGTTTGAGTGAGTATAGCGTGAGAAAAATCATTGTGAGGAAGGAAGTGCATACTGGAGATCTATGTTGAAGGGAAGTGTGTGTATGGTAGGGTAGGGCAGTCCTGGTCATAGGGAAGTGTGTGTGTGTGTGTGTGTGTGTGTGAGAGAGAGAGAGAGAGAGAGAGAGAGAGAGAGAGAGAGAGAGAGAGAGAGAGAGAGAGAGAGAGAGAGAGAGAGAGAGAGAGAAAGAGAAAGAGATAATGAATTTAGTGTCACAGTTTAGCAGCTAAGTTTATACAGGGCAGGTTAATTTAAATCATATGATGGCTTTTCGTTTTACTGATCATGATCGTTTGTGTTCTGTCTAAATTATATACGTATAGTGTGACAACGCAGGATGGTAGTGTGAAAGAAGAAGAAAGAAGAGTAAGATAGTTAGTGTGGGAATAAGAAAAAGATGGATTTGCCTTCAGAATCACACCATCTTTTTGCTGAAGGGAGAAAGAAGTCGAAAATCAGGAGTGTGTGGAAAGAAGGAAGGAAGGAAGGAAGGATATGAAGGAGTGGGTGCAGAATGAAGGAGGAGGAGGAGAAGGAGGAGGATGAGGAAGAGGAGGAGGAGGAGGAGGAGGAGGAGGAGGAGGAGGAGGAAGAGGATGGATGTGGGTGGAAAAGAGAGTGGTATACGTGTGAGCGAAGGAAAGAGGAAAGGAAAGAATATAAGAATGGAGTTAAAACAGAGGAAATGAAGGCCGGAGAAAGGAGAGGAAGTGACAAAAGAGAGAGATGGAGATGAGTTTGGCAGCCAGTTTTGAGAAGGTAGAAGTTGGAGGAAGAGAACAAGAGAAGAGGAGAAGGAGGGGAAGGAGGAGGAGGAGGGCGGAATACGAAAGAGGAGATGATAAGTGAAGAGTGTACAGAATATTAAAGAAGAAGAAAAGATAGATGGACAGAAAAGAGAGATACGGAGAAATTGGAGGAAAGAGAAAGGGAGATAAGAAAACTATTATGGATATGATGGAAAAATAGAAGAATAGAGAAAACGGGACGAGAGAGAATAAGTAAATAATAAATGAGTGGTAAAATAAACCATAATTGTGTTCAAACGAGAAACACCAGGAAAGGGATAATAAACAGGAAAGAGGAACGAGAAAAGAGGAAGAAGGACCGAGGGGGCATGAGGTCAGGAGCGAGTAGGAGGGAGGGATTAAACAAAGGAAGGGAGAGAGCGAGGAAGGGAGAGAGGGGAAAAGGACCAGGAAGGAAGGGAGAGAGGGAGGAAGGGATGGGGTGAGGAGCGAGGGAGAAAATGGGGCCAGGAAAGGAGGGAGGGAGGGAGGAAGGGAGGAGGTCAGGAGCGAGGGAGAGGAGGAACCAGGAAGGAAAGCGGAACCGAGTCGGCTGGTGGAGTGAGAAGGGAGAGAATATTGATTGATAGAGTGAGGATGTGAGTACCTGAGGAGAAGAAGAGAGATAATGTAAATAATTAAATGTATTGTACTTGATTGACTGACAGAGAAATAGACGGAGAGAAGGGTATAGAGATAAACAGAGATTGATGTATGATTGACGAAAAGTTTATTAGATGGATTGATAGATGCACAGTGTTTAAAAGATGGAGAGATAGATGCACAGACACATGGGGACGGATGTTAATAAAGAAAGTTAGAATTACATTGTTGAAAAGAAAGAGGGAGAAAAGAAATAATAATCTTGGTAAGAGAGAATGACGACGCAAACTATATCTGAAGATGTGGAAAGGAGAGAAGGAAGTGAAGCAGGGAAGGAAGGAGAAGGAAGGGTTGTGAGGAAGAAGGAAGTGGAAAAGGAGATAGGGGAAGAGGGAGAGAGGATAGAGTAAAGGAAAGGGAGGATAAAGAGAGAGGAAGAGTTGTGGGGGAGAATGAAAGAGAAGAGGGAAGGAGAGAAGAGAAGAGGGGTTGTGAGACAGAAGTGAAAATGGAGAAATCGAGGAAAAATAACATGAGGGGAGATTAAGTGGATAAGAGCAGGCCTGATGAAAAATGTGGGAGGGGAGGAGTCGGGAGGGGAAGGGAGAGAATGGACGCAAAAATGAAGGGAATGTGGGTGACAGAATATGAGTGAGAGATGGAAAGGATAGGAAATCTTGGAGACAGAATAGATCAAGTCGCAGAAATATGTTAGAAAACAATATATTAGGGTATCGGTGAAGGATAGATGACTGTATGACATTTCCATCAGGAGGTTTTTGTCGTAAAGAATCTGGGACATAATAGTGGAAATGGGACAAGAGACTGGAGTAGGTGATGATGTGTTGAGAGAGATGGGACAAGAGACGGGAGTAGGTGGTGATGTGTTGAGAGAGAGAGATATATAAACATTCAGATCGTTAAGATGATAGAATTATATTATATTCGATAGGCAGATACTTACGTTGTTATAAATTACTGACCTTACCGAAAAAAAAACAGTGAAAACATCATAGAGAACAATAAATGAATGGTCCAGAATAATAATAATAAAAAATGTAAATAAAAATGATAATATTAACAATAATGATAATAATAATAATAATAGAGTAAGATAGGTATGGAAAATGAGGCAGTAGAGAGGAGGATTGGGGAGAGAGAGAGAGAGAGAGAGAGAGAGAGAGAGAGAGAGACAAACACCATTAAGGACACCAGCTTAGAGAAGTAAGTCTCTGTGGTATAACTAAGTAGTAAATGTCGGTCACCTCCCACGTAATATACTGTATGTGTACTGAGCCTCCCTTTGTAGTGGGATGTTATGTTGAAACCCGTGACGTAAAGGTGTGTGTGTGTGTGTGTGTGTGTGAGAGAGAGAGAGAGAGAGAGAGAGAGAGAGAGAGAGAGAGAGAGAGAGAGAGAGATTATACTATGCATTTGCGAGTTCATAATAGAGCGAGTGTGTGTGTGTGTGTGTGTGTGTGTTTTTCGTGTGTGTGAGTGAGGGTGTGTGTGTAGTCGTAGATGCTACTCGCTTTTCCATTAATAGGATTTATGAACCATGTGTTGTAGGAGTATTGTGAAACGCTCCACTATTTTTTTTTATTATTATTGCTACGTGATATGACGCTCTCTTTCATCGTTTAAGTTTTCATCTTTGTTATCCAGGTGTGAGATTTTTATTGTAAGATTTATTGTTCAGACGAATTTTTGAGTGAGAGCATAAGTATTTATCAGTTTGAAAAATGTATTGAGGAGCTTTCACTGATGTTGGCTTGTCGTATATAAATGTGATCTTAGTCAGTTATAACGTCAGGTAAATGTGATCTTAGTCAAGTGTTATAACGTGTGGTAAATGTGATCTGAGTCAGTTATAACGTGAGGTAAATATTGTGTGTGTGTGTGTGTGTGTGTGTCAGATAATCCTATGTGGTAAACAAACAATACTGTCTACGTCTGTGCCGAGAGAAATTGCATCCCATCCACCTGTGACGCATCTGATAAAACAACACGAGACAGAGAGAGAGAGAGAGAGTGTGTGTGTGTGTGTGTGTGTGTGTGTGTGTGTGTGTGTGTGTGTGTGTGTGTTTGTGTGTGTGTGTGTGTGTGTGTGTGTCTGTGTGTCTGTGTGTTAGTTGTCTGTCTGTATGTCTGTCTGCCTCAGAGTTCTTCCAGGTAGATGTATACAGTCACCGACCAAATATTTGTTCCACCTACCAAACTCTGATGTCTCTTTGAATGCCAGTGTCTTTTATTATTGAACTCCAACCCAGGGGGCTAAAATTTTATATCCGAGAACAACAACGGAGTTAGAAATAATGTATGTGGCTTCACGCTTTTGTTTGTCGCAGTGTCGTTGTAGTGATGATTTTTTTTATGATTTTTTTTTTGTCAGCATTGTTGCCGCTTTTAACATTCAGTAAGCTCCTATAATGTGTTGCAAATAGATTACAGGAACACCATTTAAATGATGTGAGTAAGAATAACATGAAGCCGTATCTCTCCCACCATCACCAAATTTCTATGATAATAAAATACGACTCCCTGAAAGGATAGAAGGCGGGGCAAAATTTACGTAAGCCAGACGACTGCACAATTCTGGGTTGAACTTGTGGACAGGAGAGACAATCCCATCAACGGGGCCGCCACTACACTACACTCTTTGTGTTTTATTTATTCTTGCATAAGTTTTGTATAATGTGTTGCTCGGAAAATTGCAGCGAGGAGGAAGGTAGGAGGCATTGTAAGTAGTGCATGTACAAAGGGTGAGGTACTGTAGGTGAAAGTAGAGTGGAAGGATAGTTAGATATACATGTGAAACGGGTTGAGACAGACTGTAAAAGTGGAGATGGAGATAGGGAGGAAGGTAAGGAGATGGTTGTTATAGGAAGGGAAGAAAGGAACAGTAGGGTAGGCTGGCAGACAGGCGTGGGTATGTAGGCAAGGGAGGGGATGGATGTGGGCAGGGAAAGTGAGGCAGGCAGGCAGGCAGGAGACTAGAGGAAGGCAGTGACCTCTTGTTTACACTGTATGGAGTGATGTATAGTTCGGGTGTGTATAGGCTTAGGACTGACCAGGCAGGGGGCGAGTGGCAGCATGATAAAAACAAAAGGAAACGAAAAACACAATATAAACGAATGAAGGGAAGAAAGATACAAGGGAATGGAGTGAGGGAGAGACATTAAGCAAAGGAAAAGTAAGTGTAAGATAAGGAGAAAGATTAAATTATCTGACCTGGTACACACTCAATCTAAAATATTTATCCAGGTCTTGTTAACATTTCGAATAATTTGACATACTAGTGAACCAAGGACAACGCTTATATAGTTTCATATATCCTTGAACTTGCTTAATACTCGACCAGGCTATTCGAAGCAAGCCTGGATACATATTTTGGATGGCGAGTGTACAAACAAGATCATAAAGTAAGGAAAGGAAGAAGAAAATGACAACAACACTTCTATTCTCGAAGCTGTGTGATGTTGTTCAATGTACCATAACACCTAGATTATATTGATGGAAGGAAGGAAGGAAGGAAGGAAGGCGGGATATGGCAAGGAAGGCTCACAGAAACAAAAATACGATCCTCTTCCCCAGTATACCATCACATCGTCTCAGAGCTCAGTGCTACTTTACCCTCTCCTCTAAAAATGTCGTTAATGTCTGGTAACTTTGTCTTAATGTACTTCTCCCTCTGTGTCCGTGTGTATGTGAACTTTTTCCACTATGTGTGTCCTTTTATCTCTGTGTGTGCTTCCCTCTCTGTGCTTGTACTTCTCTATCTTTCTGTACTGTTTTTTCCTCTGTGTGTGTACTTTACCTATGTGTGTGTGTGCCTTTATCTCTGTGTGTG